>SGPM01000063.1:4801-97796 GCA_004802725.1 Antrodiella citrinella
GCACGTNTNCCNNCNNGNGANACGTTTCCCCCGTGGGTAAACGCGACGGTCACGTTCGACGCGACTGGGACGAGCGGTCACGAGCCTACCGCCGTACTCAGCTCGTAGTAGTAGTACGTACTTAAAGTAGTACGTACGAGTCCGACGCTGAAACTGCCTGTAACAGTTACAGTTTGCCGCATTTTCACTGGCTAGGTCGCCTCGCGCCCAATGTATATCAAGACTTTGACGATACAGGGCTTCAAGTCTTGTATGCTCCATTGACGTCCCCTGTTCAACATTGTCTGACACTCGTTTTAGACAGAGACCAAACTCAAATTGAACCGTTTTCCCCGAGGCATAATGTGGTAGTGGGTCGAAATGGATCTGGCAAGAGTAACTTCTTCGCGGGTGAGCCCCTACGTTTTCCTACCTCGGCTCAGCTCTCACAGTCCCTTCTGTTTAGCTATTCGTTTTGTTCTATCCGATGCATATACTTCGATGTCGCGTGAGGAGAGACAGGCACTGCTGCACGAGGGAGTATCAGTGACAACCACCTTGTCGGCGTACGGTACGTTGACCCATATGTTTTGCTCTTTGGCCATCTCTGACCTACCCTTCCAGTGGAAATCGTGTTTGACAACACTGACAATCGATTCCCAACGGGTCGAGAAGAAGTTATACTACGCCGTACAATCGGTTTGAAGAAGGACGAGTACAGTTTGGACAAGAAGAGTGCCAGTAAAGCAGATGTCATGAACTTGTTGGAAAGTGCTGGCTTCAGCAAGAGTAATCCTTACTACATTGTCCCTCAAGGAAGAGTGCGTCATCCTCCTACCTCTCTTCCTCTATGATGAGTGCGGGGGGCTGACCTTCATTTCAGATCACCGCTCTGACCAACGCGAAAGACCACGAACGTTTGGCATTGATGAAAGAAGTCGCCGGAACAAAGGTCTATGAGCAACGTCGCGCAGAATCACTGCGTATCATGGCAGAGACAGATGCGAAACGCGAGAAAATCAATGAATTGCTGGACTACATTGACGGACGACTGACAGAGCTCGAGGAAGAGAAGGAGGAGCTGAAGGAATTCCAAGAGAAGGACAAGGAGAGGCGTTGTCTCGAGTATGCAGTTTATCAGCGCGAGCTGGAAGAAGTGGGAGAGGCACTGGAGGAGATTGAGGAGGAGAGACGTGGAGAGGTTCATAACGCCAATATGAGGCGAGAGCAGTTCAACGAACGACAGAAACAAGTGCAGGTGCGTACTATAGTACCATACTTGATGTCTCCTATCTCACCTGGTTCGTTCAGACTTTGGAGGCAGCTATCTCCCGAAACAGAGCGACCTTGACCACCCTCACTCTCACTCGTTCAGGAACACAGTCCGAACTGACGGACCTCGTCCGCTCACGCACGGAGCTTCAGTGTACAATTGAAGATCTTACACTCGCTTCTGATCGCGCCGGCGGAAAGCGCGAAGAGCTCGAAGCGGAGCTGGCCACTGTCGTCGCCCAAATCCAGGAGAAAGAGAATGCGCTGGGGCTACTGCAGCCAGACTATGATGCCCTGCGGACCCAAGAGAACGCAGAAAGGCGCGAGTTAGACAGCGTGAAGGCACAGCTGGATGCGCTATTCTCAAAACGGGGTCGCATGGATAGGTTTAGGACAAAAGGGGAGCGAGACAGATACCTGAGGGCTGAGATAGCTTCCGTACAGGCTTATCAAACTGCGCAGAAAGCGGCTGTCGAGGCTTCCAAGGCAGACCTCCAAACTGCGAAGAATTCGCTTGCCCAAATTGAACAGAGGCTAGGACAGGCGCAAGATACTGTCGAAGATGGCAGGGATCTGATCAGGAGGCGAGCGGACGAGATTTCTGAAGCGAAAGACAGTCAAAGCACGATGAGTGAAAAGCGGAAGTCCTTTTGGAGAGAAGAGACCAGGTTGCGCAGCGTTGTGGACACCCAAGCAGACGAATTCAGGGCAGCTGAACGCCTCCTGGCCAGCATGATGGACAAGGTAAGCCAGTGACTTTAATGTGTGAGATTTGAAGGCTCAGTGTTGTACAGGACACGGGCTCAGGTCTGCGAGCTGTCGATGAAATCACTGAAAGGCTCAACTTGGACGGTGTCTACGGTCCACTCTACAAGTTATTCCAAGTCACGGACGAGAAGTTCAATATTGCTATCGAATTGACAGCAGGGACAAGGTGCGCATATAGAAATTTTATGAATCACACGGTCTAACGTTGAGAACAGCTTGTTCCACGTTGTTGTCGATACGGATGCGACTGCATCTCAACTAATGCAGGTCATGGTCAGAGAGAGGACTGGCAGAGTTACGTTTGTCCCTATCAATCGTATTCATCCCAAACTCCCTCAGTATCCTAACGGGCAGGACGCCATCCCACTCATTGACAAGATGCAATTCGAGCCGAAATACCGCCCTGCCTTGGAGCAGGTGTTCGGGAAAACCTGTGTCTGTCGTGACCTGACCATCGCCGCTGCGTATGTCAAGAGTCACGGTATCAACACCATTACGCTCGACGGCGACAAGGTCGACCGCAAAGGTGCATTGACGGGTGGTTACCATGATGTTCGTCGGTCCAGGCTGGATGCTATCAACAGTGTCAAAACCCTCAGAAGCAAATTCACTGCCGCTAGTGAGGAATTGAGGGAGACCACCACCGAAATCCAACGACTGGATCAGGAGATCACCCGTACTATGGGCAGTATCCAAATATTGACCAACAAGCAAACGCAGGCTAAGAACTCTCGGGACACGGTGGTCGCGGACATCGCCACACTCTCGCGCGACAGGGAGAGACTTGTTCAACGTATCGAGAGGCTCGAGAGTGAAGTGTATGACTTGGAGTCCGAGGTCGTCGGATTGACAGCGAAGTTAGAGGGATATGAAGCGGAGTTGGCGAGTCCAATGGCTGGCGGACTCACTGCGGAAGAAGAGGCCACGATGGAGACATTGGGGAAAGAAGTGGAAGACCGACAGAAGCAGTCGCTGGAGCTGGCTAAGAGAAAGAACGATGTGCGCTTCCCCCGCAATCATCGCTTTACTATGATGCTGATCAAGGTCCAATTTGCAGCTTAGCAGTCGTAAAAGTCTTGTCGAGATCGAGCTCAATGAGAGCCTTCGTCGTCGTCGGGACGAGCTGAGAAGTAAGATTGAAGCTCTCGGTAATGCGGAAGAGGGAGACTCCAGTTCTGCGCAGGATCTCGACGCTCGCAAACGTGAACTCACTACGTTATCCGCGAGTATCGACAGTCTTACCAGTAAGATCAAAGGTGAGTCTAGATTACAGCTTCAAGTAAACCGTATTCTGACGAAATGACTAGACATCGACAAGGAAGTGGAGAAGCTGAACGCTCAGCTGAACGAGGACCGCACCAAACTCGAGCAAGCTAGTACCCAGCAAACGGAAGACAATAGAGGTGTATCCAAGCAGCAGAAAAACACCGAGCGGTATCTTGCTAAGAGACAAATGTTGCTCACGCGGAAGGACGAGTGCAACCGCAACATCCGAGACCTCGGTGTCCTTCCCGAGGAAGCGTTTGACAAATACACGACTGAAAGGCTTGACCGGGTACGCTTGCGCTGATGTCGGTAGTGTCTAGTCTGGCTGGCTGACATACGTTTCTAGTTGGTCAAAAAACTACACACGGTCAACGAGGGTCTCAAGAAGTTCGCCCATGTCAACAAGAAAGCTTTCGAACAATATACCAATTTTACGAAGCAGCGTGATCAGCTCCTGCAGAGGCGAGAGGATCTTGACAAGTCTGCACAGTCCATCGAAGAGCTCGTAGAGGTGTTGGATCAGCGCAAGGACGAAGCCATCGAAAGGACTTTCAAACAAGTGGCCAGTAACTTTGAGGAGGTCTTCGAGAAGTTGGTTCCTGCAGGTCGGGGCCGTCTTATTATCCAGAGACGTATCGATCAAGATGTAGAGGAAGCTGAGGATGTCGAGGAGACGCAGCAGAGCACCATCGACAACTACACCGGCGTTTCCATCAAAGTCTCCTTCAACTCCAAGGTCGATGAGGGCCTCCGTATCCAGCAGCTGTCTGGTGGACAGAAGTCACTGGTAGCCCTTGCAACCGGTATGCTCACAAGTCATTTCTGGCATAGTCCCATCTCAATCATCGTACTACAGTATTCGCCATCCAAAAGTGCGACCCTGCACCGTTCTATCTTTTCGACGAGGTAAGCGATTGTTATGCCCATATGGATCTGTTATTCATCGTGCTTCTTTATAGATTGATGCCAATCTGGATGCGCAATACCGTACCGCTGTTGCTGGTATGTGTTCTGCTACGCCACGAAGTCGGAATTTTCACTCAGGTCCTTTCGACAGGCATGATTCACGACCTATCTTCTACAGCACAGTTTATCACGACCACGTTCCGACCTGAGATGTTGGTGCACGCTGACAAATTTTACGGAGTGTTGTTCAACAACCAGAAGGTTAGCTCGATCCGTAGCATCAAACGGGAGGAGGCGATGGAATTTGTCGATCAGGTAATAGTCTTTCCTCGGTGTTTAACACGATCATCCACTGATTCGGTGCTTGCAGGAGGCTCAAGCGCAATGAGCACTGATGAGTTGCTTCCCCGTACTGTTTCAGAACGTTGCACGTTTGTTTTTGTACACGCTGTCGTCGAGTCCACTCTGCTCTGGATGATACCCTTTCTATTAATAGGCCGATTCATATGTTGTAACTCTAGCTCGCCAAGTATCAGTGGCATATACATGTATGTTTGTGTTGTATTCTATACACCTTGTGAAATTGAGATTGTCTGGTATAGGTCCTCCTTAGAAGTGTTGTTTTGGTTCCGTCTGACCCATCGCATCTTTGAAAATCTGTCTGCCCGCAGGTAACAACAAGTCTGCACACGACTGGGGATTCGGGCCATAAGACTCGGAGGTTATTGTACACCGGGCGTCCCCGGGATGGTCGCAGATGTCCGACCGAGATCCGCCCACTCCGATCCTTCGATCACTTGTGATTCCCGGGCCAACGCTCTGACAGAGAGTCGGAGACTGAGCAGTGAGCTCATGCCATATTATTCTGATTCTCGCGTGCTCTCTTTGCTCTTTCTTCCAATTTTCAGGATTAGCAATCGTACAGAGCTGCTCGAAATGGCGCACAGACTGCGCACGCGCAAAGCTGAACTTCTCAGTCTCTTTCCAGCTCCAAGGAGAGCTGCCAACGAGCCCCACGATTCAGTGGCTTCTTGGACCGCCAAAGGACGCGCCAAGGAGACTGAACTAGTATCATCCGTGGAGCACGTCGACCTCCATCAGCTGATTTGTTGCCATTCATATTCCAGTTTTGGCAGTGCAGTCATATCGCACGTTCTTCAGTAAGTTCATACTTTAAGCTCTCGCTTCGACTGAACATGAACCAGCTCACTTCACCTTCTAACCTTTTCCTTCTTGCCCTTTTCTTCATACACCCTTCTCCTTACACACACCTATTTCTCTTTCATAGCAGTGACTGCCGCAATGGCGGAAACAGAAGACCATCCAACGCCTCCGGCTTACACGGAGCCTCATAACGAACACCTGGTCAACAACTCAGACCTGAGCGATGTCGACGATAGTCGACCGACATGGTACTTGACTGTGCCAGAGGTCAAGTTGCTAGGCATTGCAGGTGTACGTTCCCTCGTTCAATTGCGTAGTCCTTCGCTAAGTCTTCCTATAATAATCAACAGGTAGGGTTCTTCCTTGACGGTAAGCGCAGCGCCCAGTCTTGATATCTCATGCTCACTTCCCCTGACCACATGGAAGCATACGACCTGTTCGTCATCAACGTATGTGCAATGTGTTATTCACTTTATAAAGAATTGCTGAAGACTATGACGACCCTTGTTAGCCCGTCGCAACCATGTTGCAATACCGTCTCTACAACGGCGGCTCACTTCCGAGTGGCCTCGAGGGCTTTCTGAAAGCTGGCGCGAACATCGGTAGTGTGATCGGACAATTCGCTTTTGGTGAGTTATGTTCATCAGTCTGCACGTTGACAAGAGCCTAACACAGCGTGTCTTAAGGTTTTGCTGCGGATTACTTCGGCCGTAAGGCAGTTTGTGAGTTCTGCAGACCTATTCGTATGAACCTTTGTTGACAAGATGATCGCACGGATACTTAGACGGCAAGGAGCTCATGTTGATTATTTTTGCCACCATCATGTGCATTTCGGACCCTACCGGTGACTATGAACTCTCGTCTTATACCAGCGCGATCAGTTCTCATTCCGCTCTACAGGTGATCTGTCTCCCCAGGGGTCTCTTATTTGGCTGGCGGTGTTCCGTATCATTCTCGGTATCGGCGTGGGTGGAGACTATCCCATGTCCGCTTCCGTTTCTACCGACAGAGCCCATCTGAGAAGACGTGGTACAATGCTTGCGTACATCTTCTCAAATCAAGGATGGGGTTCTTTGATAGGCAGTCTGATGTTCATCATTGTACTTGCGTGTTATCACCATACCATGGACGTGGACGGAAAGACCAGCAAAGTGGATGGAGGTAAGAGCATTGGCTCCATGAGAGATGCTTATACCGATTACAATGACAGTGTGGCGTATCGTTGTCGGGATGTCCCTCATTCCTGCATTTGGTACACTGTACCAACGTCTCACACTTCCGGAAGCCAAACGTTTTGAAGAGTCTCAAGAAGGGAATGGCGCTTCTTCAGATCTGAAGAAGGAGAATTCGGCAGACGTCGAAAAATCGTCACAACCGGAAAGCAGCACCGAGGGTAGACGTCATGCGCAAGCCATTGCTGCCAACAAGAAGTCGCACTTCGCCGGTAAGCATCGGTCTTTTTGCAAGCATGACCTGATTCTCGACGGTTTGTAGACTTTTTCAGGTACTTCAGCGAATGGCGACATGCTAAACATCTCATTGGGACTTGCAGTTGCTGGTTCCTCCTTGATATTGCGTAAGTCCTGTAACAAGATCATGACATGCTTATATGCTGAAGATGAGCTCAGCTTCTACGGTATCAACTTGAACCAGAACGTTGTGCTTCAAGAAATCGGATTCGACGGCAGCTCTGGATCTCCGTGGACCAGACTCTTCAAAATCGGCATTGGTAACCTCATCATCACCGCCCTCGGATTCGTGCCCGGGTACTATGCCACGATCTTCTCTATTGAGAAACTCGGCAGAAAGTGGATACAAATTCAAGGTTTCCTTATGGCCGCACTCTTCCGTAGGTTCCACCGTTCGTCGCCCCGAACCTGAGCTGACATTTGACACCGTTCTAGTCGGTATCCTCGCCGGAAAATTCCATTCATTGAGTAACGCTGCGTTCATTGTCAACTTTGCGTTGCTCCAATTCTTCTTCAACTTCGGCGCAAACGCGTAAGTTACCCCAGCTCATCACTTACGCTATGATGCTCATACTCTCTCCTATTCAGAACCACCTATGTATGTGATATCGTTCATATGGGTAATTTCGAATACTGACGTCTGAGCACAGTGTTATCCTGCTGAACTCTTCCCCACTAAATTCCGTGCTACGGCACATGGTGTTTCTGCGGCCTTCGGGAAAGCCGGTGCAATCATTTCTGCCTTGGCATTCAACAGCTTGAGCCAAAAGATCGGCACTCCTGCTGTTTTATGGAGTACGTCTCGCTGTCGCAGTTCGAAACATCGTCACCGACTAATCTGATTGCTCGTCTTAAAGTCTTCTTTGGCTGTTGTATTGCTGGAGCAGGTATGTCTTGTCGGTCATTGCATGTGCTATCATTCTCATCCCATCATCCTCTAGTGTGCTCGCTGCTTCTGCCCGAAGTCCGTGGCCGCGATCCAGACGTTGTCTATGCTGCAGAGCTGAGAGAGCGAGGTACTTAGGATTGAATGACGAAACATGCGCGATGGCATCTTCCTTCGGACTGTCGTACTTTTATTGTTTGTATGTTCCGTTCCGTATTATTATTTACTCTACAGTGTGCAGCTCATTGTATATAATTGATTATCAGACCTTGGCTAGGATCTGAGAGTTACAGCCGTTTGTTGGATGGGTAAGCCTCTAACGGTACGCAAAATCGGTGGGGGGAAATCATTCCTCGTAGGAAGAAAGCTAGTAATCTTAATAATGTCAGCCACGTCTTTGACCTGTCCAATCTTAAACTGGATGGCTCAGGAACCTGTTATTGACTTGACGAGATGCTAGTACCAGCCATAAGTCTCTTCAGTCGATTCGGGGAACGACTGTGAAAATAGAAGAGCTTACGTCGACAGACTGCCACTACGGTTCGCGCGTCCTCGAGCACACGTCTAACTGCACCCCGGGTCCCAGACACCGCGTCGTTGATTGCCTCGACGAGGTCAGCGACGCCGGGAAGGAGAGTCTTCTCTCTGGACATGCCTTCCTTTGCAGTCATCTTAGCAATTTCCGTACAGGATCCACTGAGTCCGGGATCGGGATCCTCGTCGAATGATACGTGATATGTGTTGTATTGGGATAAAACCACCTCTATAGGTTTCCTGATCTTCTGCCATGCGATAGCATCGTCTTGAAGTTCGTTGTGCTTCTCATTCTCCCAATCTGTGAATACGAAACCGTAAATTAGGGCTACCCAGGTTTGTTTGACGGGCAATGGAATTCGCACCTTGGACCAAGATGAGGTCGTCGCTGTCGTTCACCTGAAGCTTCATCTGAAGCCCAAAGTACCCTCTGAATAAGACCTGAATGTCAGCGGAACACTTGACAATGATCTCTACGTACGATACGACACCAGACGCACTTCTCAAAGCATTCAGGATCGGCTGTACGGCGTCGATCTCGAGCATGGACATGGGCACTTTGTTCGTGCAAATGGCGAGGACTTCAATGGTACGCTGAGGCATGATCATGGTTGTTCAAAGTGAGTTGCAAAGTACTTGTGAGATGCGGTTGTTCAGGCGGGGCAAGAATGCTTCTCCATTTTCCGCCATCGTGCTTTATGCAGAGTGAAGGAAGAGAGGAATCCACGAACCGCGGTAGTATCTGAAATTCCTGAGTTAGAAATGACCGTGAAACGGATATGGATAGGGGAGACTCAGCGAGTGTGAAATACAATGTCGGGGTTTTAATTGGCTCGGCAGTCGCCGTAGTGCCACACCGTCTGTTTCATAACATACGCACTTGCAGCCAAAACATAGAGATGCCTCCTCCATAACTATTGAACTTCAACTACGAAGACGCGTGCACGACTCATGCCTCCATCCACCTCCCATTCTCCACGACGCAAACGCGTAAGGAGGCACTTCTCTGCTTCAGCAGCCTCAGGTCACAGATGGAAGGCTGCCCCATTCTCTACCACCGGTACCTCCTCTTCCTCCAGGTCTCGCAGACGAGAATCTTCGCCGTCTCGTCGGAATGACACTTTCGACGAAGACAGTGAGGAATCCGAACCAGAAGAAGACGACCTGTCTCGTTTCTCTGCAGACGAAACACATCTCCCCCATTCTCATACATTTCCTGGTCTGTCTCAGCACGATCGTCCACCACTGACTTACGCTTCTTTGCCTCCTACTCCAATCTCATCTTCGCCACCGCCTGTGCCTTCCCCCTTTCCTGCTCAGCACAAACCTACACGTGCACCACCACGACAGCCAGAGCAGACACATGAGGAGCCTCCGTTCTCACTGTGGGACTATCTCCGTGAGGAGCTGTTGGCGACGGACTTTGACTCGCATCAGGAGCTGAAATGGGAGCGTGTCAGTAACTTTCTGAGCATGCCATATGCAATGGAGAAGGTGTGTGCTCAATATACGCCTACAAATCACCTGTCTTACACTGATCAATCGTTCTAGATTTTCTTGTTCGGCTTCATCTTGTGCTTCGACTCCTTCCTCTATACGTTCACAATTCTCCCTATCCGATTTGTCCTTGCTACGTACCGTCTCTTGACGAACATGATCTTCCTACGCAAAACACACCTTCCCCCTTCTCAAAAAGCGGATATTCTACGGACGTTATTGCTAGTTGTGTCTATTGTTATCCTGAGCCCACTCACAGATGCTAGTCAAATCTACCACTTCATACGCGGACAAGACACGATCAAGCTGTATGTTATCTTCAACGCACTGGAAGTACGTCTTGGTGCTGCTCTCGATTTATATGATCTCTGACGGTCGTTCGGTCTAGATCGCAGACAGACTCTGCGCATCTATTGGTCAAGACATCATCGACTGCCTATTTTCGCGATCTACTCTGGAGGTCATCTCCCATAGAAAGGTCCCTACGTCGCACACATTGCGACCAGTCTTATACTTCGTGCTAGCATTGATCTATACTGGTGCGTTTCTTTCGAAAGTTTTCGCATAATGCTTTGCTGAGTGAAAGTTGGACCTCTAGTATCACATACGCTTGTCATGGTCTACCAGATGATCTCCCTCAACGTCGCGGTCAACTCATACGACCACGCACTTCTAACGCTCCTCGTATCCAATCAATTCGTGGAAATCAAAGGCAGCGTGTTCAAGAAGTTCGAGAAGGACAACCTCTTCCAGATCACATGTGCAGGTGAGCAGGCTCCTTTGTAAACCTTGACGTATTCTCATCGTAGCGTAGACATTGTTGAAAGATTCACTCTGTTCTTAATGCTTGTGATCGTGGCCTTCCGGAATCTCATAGAGCTGAACGGTGCTGCATTCAACTGGAGTGAGGGGTTCACACTTCCGAAGAGTTTTGGCTGGTTTAGAGGGGACAACGTATGGTGGACTATCTCCTACGTGAGTTTCACACCTGGACCTACCGTGACAATTTCTTGTCTGATGACGTCACCTCGCAGCCTGTGTTAACCGTGATGGTGTCCGAGATGCTGGTCGACTGGCTGAAGCATGCGTTCATCGCAAAGTTCAATCACATACGGCCCTCCGTGTATGAACGATACACCGACGTGCTGTGTCGTGACTTAGCAAGCGGGAGCGCTGCTGGTCGACGCGGCGCGCGCAAGGTCAGTCTAACCTCCCCAACCCATATTATCGCACACACTCACACTCGCATAGCACACGTACGTCGACCAATCCCCTCTAGTCGCGCGCCGACTAGGTTTTGCATCGTTACCGCTAGCGGTGCTCGCCATCCTCATCGGCGCGCAATCCATCAACATGCTCATCGCGATGCACACGGACGACTGGTCGGCGTGGACGTGGACGTGGACGCTGCACGAGTCGACGAACGAGGACTGGATCAACATCGCGAAGTGGGTCGCCATGGGTGGGATGTTCTGGGTTTCGTGAGTTCATCATTGTTGCACGAACGAAACGAGGGCTGTGGGCTGATGTTGTGTGTGTAGAACGGTGGTGATCAAGATCATCATGGGCGTGCGCCTGCTCAGTTATGCGACGCGCCGTAGAGCGGGGATGGAGGCTCGTATCTCGGCGGATGCAGTGAACGATTTCGGGAGAGACCCAGTCGGGGAGGGTCAAGAAGAACGCGTCAGTCATAACCCCCACCCTCTTCGTCTCATCTTCTACTCGCTGACGTTCCCAATCCACAGACATACAACCGAGACCTGAAAACTCTCTTGGACAACAAACGCGACGACGCCGTGCCCGTCGCCGACATCGGCGAGCGCAAGCCTGATCAGCAGAACGGCGGTTCTGGAAAGTCAGGGGGCGGCGGCGGCGGCGGCGGGGAGAAGAGGAAGAGGCTAGAGTTGGAAGATATCACGCGGTTCACGATGGTCAAGCGTATTTGGTAGACGGTGCTGTATTCACGATTATTGAGAGTTCTATCATATCATTGGAATTGATTTAGTCAGGAGGATATTCTACTACAACTTCTACACGAGGGCTGGCTAAATGACAGTATGCTGGTCTCTTCGGCGACCTTGACCCTTTGAATTTATGCTTCTAGAACGTACAACACGGATATGGAACGGCGAATCGCGACATAGCACAAAAATTATTTGTGGTTGAAAGTAGGATAAGATGGTGGTGAGATGGGTGAGATATGAGGATCGAGGAAGGTGCGGAGCGGAGGAGGAGGGTGCTGAGAGAGGATGAAGAGCAAGAAACGAAGGAGTGTGAGGGCCGCCAGGTATCGCTGGGCAGGGGATACAAAAGAATAACAATACAACATGAACGAGAGTGGGTAGCTTGGTTCGGAAGCAGGCAAGCAAGGAGTGATAGAAAGACAACAGAGGGTAGTAGAGAGCGTGAGCAGTTTATCTCGAAACACTGGAAGAGAGATGGATGGCTTGAAGGATCGTGATGGGCGTTGGCGCTATGGATACAATTGAAAATGTGTGGAATGATCAAACCGAGAAGTGGATGGCAAGGTTGCTTGCGGAGAGCGAGAGAGCTGGGACCTTCAAACAAAAACAAAAACAAAAGAACCGAGACAATAAGCCGGAACATTGAAAACCATGACGATCAAGAAGGACTGGAGGGTCCAAGAGGTTCTTTGAGAGCTTTTAATACCTCCTCTCCCTCTCCCTCCTCTCCTTCTCCACATACCCCTTCCGAGTCCCATCGCTCCTCTTCCTCGGAGCCGGTACCAGAACCGGAAACGCCACACCCTCTGGCTCACTCAACGCCAAGTCCAACTCTTCCTCCGACGACAACCCGCCCTCGTACGCAGGGACACCGCGGACGACCTCCGCCTTGTACGACCTGCGCTGGCCCATCCCGGACGCAGCGGAGACCTTCACGGCGTGCTTCGCAGGGGCCGGCTGCAGCGTGCGGCTCGCGCTTCTGCTACTACTAGCAGCATTGGCATGTGAGGATGTGGGTTGGGGTGTGCTTTTCTTGTGCGGGTTCAGAGGACGGATGGTGACTTGTGGGACCGGGTGGGCGACGCTCCGGAGCTTCGGGCTCTGGGAACGAGCCTGAGGAGGTGGGGTGGAGTGCATGACGGACCCTGGACGGCTGGAAGACGCGTATATGTTGTCGTAGTACCTATCCTGGTGCTCTCTCGCACGCGGGAGACCGCACTCACGGTCCGCGATGGCCCTCGCCACAGATTGGACTTGTGGCGAGATCGGGGTGTGCCTCAGGACGGTGGTGGGGAAAGGGATGCCTGCTTCGAGGGGACCCGCCATGAAATGAGCGTCGTGGGGGTAGTCTCCTCGAGCCGCAGTTTGAGGGCTGGGAGCCATGTGAACCTTGGTGTTCTTGGACCCAGCTGAGACGGGGGAGACCGGAGTCGGGATCGCGCGGAGGCTCGCGACAGCAGCTGCCTTGTGCGCGCGACTGAGCATGTCCTGGGCGTAGGTGTTCTTCCCGCCGTTGCCGGCACCAGGAGCGGCCTGAGAGGGCCTGGACGAGACAGGCTGGGACTGATTGACCAGGCTTCCGGAGGACCCGGTACGTCTCATTGCGGGGTACCGACGCAGGGAGTTGCTCGACACGAAAGCGCGATCGCCGTCGTCTGCGCGACGTGCGGGGGCGGACGCGGGAGTCGGAGCTGGTTCTTGCATGACCCCGTGCTCGTCGACGCTTGGACGGCGCTTGTGCTCGTCGCCGCGATGCACCTTAGGTCTGCGGGCGTAGTGCAAGTTGCGCGGAGACTCGTCCGTGAGGACGGATATGGAGTCCATGCTGATCTGGATCGAGTACGCAGAGTCTGAATCGTCGGAGAGATGGCCGTCGAAGACACGTGGGCGACTCGCAGGCTTGGCAGACAAAGCGGGGGAAGTGGCCTCGGAGCGGGTAGAAGCAGGAGCTGGGGAGGGAGCTGAATGCTGGGGTTGAGAGGGCCCCTTGTCAATAGGCTTGAACATAGAGAATTGGGCGGTAGGCGGTCCGAGCCGCGTGTAGTCGACTTTGCGTTCTGGAGTCGTAGCAGTGACCGCGTCGTAGAGATGCGCGTTCTTGGATGAAAGCTGAACGCCAGGGACAGGCTTGGCTACCTCGCGACCTCTGGCCCGAGGTGCGGTGGCGGAGGCAGGAGCGGCCTTCAGGTTCACGGTAGCAGCGACCTTGGCGGGAGGCTCCTGAGGCGTCGCGCGGTTGTACCCGTGCGTGGTCGCGTAACGCGACTGCTGAGCCCCACCGGTACCGGGAGGAGAGGGAGGAAGAGGTTTGTCGCGACTCGCGAGCTTCTCGAGTCTGAGGTTCCTGAGAACGTCCTTTGCATACCTGATCTCCTTCTCAGTTTGCGGAGGGAGTAGGTCAAGGGTCGGCTCGCTGTTGAAGGTGTCGTAAGACGACGTGGATGGACGCGACTGAACTTGAAGGATGTCGACGTGATGAGTCGTCGGGATGAGGGGATAGACGATCTTGTCCTTCGGCACATGCTGGCCACCACGGTAGGAAGGCTTGTTGGTGCGAAGAGGGACAGACTTGACGTGTTTGAGCTGCGACGACTTGAAGTGGCGCAGCGTCCTGTCGTGGGCTCTATCCTGTCTGGAGACCTTGACGTCCAAGAAGTTGTCCGGCGTTGGAGCCTCGTCGGGCCTGGCAAGGGGAAAACCAGTCAGTGGCACTCAAAAACGCGTGTGGCCACCGCGACTTACTTTTTGAAAAGGTTGGAAATTTTCCGGATTCGCTGCATGTGGGGTAACTGTGTGTGAATTGGAGTGTGTGATTTCTAGTTTGAGTGAATTCTAAGATGTGGATGTAGGGTGCAAGAACATGTAGGGATGGTGAGGTGGAGAAGAGAACGAGGAGAAGTGCGGCTGTAGGAACAATTTATAGTGGCCACACTGAGAGCAAAGCTTGGCGGCAGAAGTGGGCCGGCGGGGAAGCGAGAGCGGATGGTGGCCACTTGAAGTGAGATATGATTATAGCTGTGATGATAAGAAGAGATCTTGCTATAAATGGGTAAGAGATGTGATTAGTAGTATTGTCGAGGGGAACAATGGACGAATAGCCCATTGAAGGCACGAGGCGACCCTAGGGCCAAAGCCTCGTGCATTGAGGGCTAAAGCGGGATAGATTTACATGTGCCATTGTGCTATAGCAGCAGCTTCCAGTGATGACTCTTGGGCTGCGGAAGTCAAAAAACGAGCGTGAGTGAATCGACCGTTTGTGTGCCCGATGTCCTGTGTCATTCGAGATGGCCTACGAACTTGGAGTGACTGTGACGTGTGACTGAGATCGTCATTGGTGTGTGCCTTGGTGCAACGCTCGTGTGCAGGCTCTCCTGACGTCACTCTAGTTCAGTATAAATGCCTCTTCGGGTTCAGCTCTACTTCTCACTCCCTCCTTCACTCTGCTCCCTTCATCTCTTAACCCCAGTACGTGCCCTCTAACATCCCTTCTTACCCAGCTGACATTCTTTGCTTCAGCTTCACAACTCACAATGGCTGCCGGTGCTGCAGGTCCAGGTCTCTTCTTCACCTTCACCGCCATGCTCTTGCTCATCTTCGTACGTCTCTTTCATATCCATACCCTTCTCACTTACTTACGCGTCTTCAGGCTTCCGTATCCGCCCCTACATGGAACCCAGTGTCGTTCCTCAACACCAATGTCGGAGGTCAACAACTGCATTTCGGAGTGTTTGGCTTCACTGGCTCACAGGTCCATGTCGGTTGGAGATTCCCTCCAAATATCTCGTAAGTTACTTCTCTCTTCTCTGCTTTCCAGCCCAATGCTTACCGCATACCAGCGACTCACGTCTCGGCGGTGATTTGTACCATGGCCTCACCTTCGCCCTCATTCTCATTCCCATCGGTACGTCGTTTATGGCATCCTCCTTACTCTCTATAGATGCTAACTCTACTATCCATCCCATCAGGTGCCGGCCTGTCTGGTCTCGCATTCCTCTTCGGCCTCTGCGGCTTCGCATACCACCGCGCCGGCACTGTCTTCATGACCCTCGTCTCCGGCGTCGCTCTCCTTGTTACTCTCGTCGCATGGGTCATCGAGATGGTCCTCTTTGGCGTTGCTCGTGACCATATCCGCAACCGTGGTGACGCGGCCAGCTTCGGCAACGCAAACTGGCTCGTCCTCGGTGCATTCATCGCATTGCTCCTCGCATTCTTCGCCAGTGCTTGTGGTATCTGCGGATCCTACAGGGCGAAGCGCTCCGCCTATTAGAATACTTACTAGTAACAGAGATGAAGTGGATGCTGCCTTTCGAGTATTCACGCCTTGTTTTGCTTATGATACCCCTGGACTCTTGTCGTTTCCCCGTTCACCGTTCCCTGCCCAAAACTGACTTGTCTTGGGACGACACTTTTCACGACTTTCCACCCCCCTTGCCATATCATACACCATTAGTATTCTATCATTTATCTAGTACCACACCTACCTTGCGTCCACCCATTGTACTTTTAGAACGAGCTTGAACGAATAGACTCTGTTCTCACGATGGCCCATTTGCACGGTCCGTCTTCGTTTCACTGACTGATACCGAACTCGGCGAATTTGTCAAGAAGCTTCATCTACTCCCGCCCTCCGCAGCAACATCTGTAGACCGCACTCTAGATCTGTTTTGAATCTTTGATTTGCTACCGTGCTTTTGAGCGATTTCTCAAGATCCTCGATCGCGAGATTATTTATGTAATATCGAGTTTGTCTCCGTCTTCATTGTGGCCCAAGCGTACGATAGCCTGAACGTCGGTGAATTATTCACCAATGGTGTTGTACGGCTACTACATTGCAGGGGCCTACTCTAAAATGTTTCCCTTCAAGCCCTGCAATCACGGCGCCTCGATCTTCACGTTGAATGTGATTATCTTCAACCGTGACGCATTCTTGCAACGAGTGAGTCGTGCGCTCTACATCTGTTTCGCAATTGAAATTCAGATCTACCTCCTCTCATGCCCCGGAGACAATCTCTCGTTCACTTGTGGTGCCACTTTGCATATTCAACTCGGCCTAATGTGTTTTTCCCCACACACGCCATTCACACGCATCAGCCTCCGCCTGAGCCTGTCCACTGTCGAAATCTGCCTGTTCAGTTCAGCTTTTCAAACCCTCTCGGAAAACATCTCTATCGAGGGTCGGCTGATCTGTACATTCCAGCATGCAGATGTCGTGCTTGGCAAGAATCTGCCAGTGAGCAGGAGCTAGGCGACTCGGACCAGGCTCAACGTCTCCGAATTTCGAAATATAGGGCGATCCGCTCGCAGCTGGCCCTTCTGTGTTCCGCAGTCACTGTCTATCGCTTATGTAGCGGGTCTCTAATCTTTTCCTCGCAGCTCCTTAAATACACGCCCGTGGGCACGAAGAAGCTGACGTGAGTCTCACACTGGTATGAATGCGATGTTTGCCTCGCGAGGCCCCCCCGCAGCAAAATTGCATATGGGAATGACCCGACCTGCTTCCGGTACGTCTTCTGTTTTGCACACGAGTCGAGACGCGAGACGGTGATATAAAGTGCAAACCAGCTTTCTGCTTAGTGCCCGGTCTGCTTAAAGACCGTTGGGCTGTCTCGCCTTTGCCCTGCCAAGCCTCTTTCCCCCCTCATCTGTGCAGACTTAGAGCAACCTGGTCATGTCGTTCAAGTTCCCCGCCCCCATTGGTGGCACGCCGTTCACGTTTGATTTCGCACCTTCCGTCGTGTTCACGGTGGCGTGGGCCTTGCTCGTCCCGCTCGTCGCGTGGCGAATCATCTCGCCGAAGTCGCGGACATGCGTGTCGGCCAACCCGATGGCGTTGGTCCTCGAACGGTTTGTCATGTCCTCAACAGCGTGTACTCACTGTACTCATTACGCCTCAGTCTCATTATACTCAGCCTGCGATCGAGCGAAGCCCATATGAACACAGGGCACATCTCGCATAACCTCAACATCTTCATCCAAACCACCTACAGCCTCGGCTTCGTCAACCTAACCTCAGGTATCCTCGGCCTCCTCCGCAACCTCCTCGTCTCCGCCACGCTCTCCTCCGTCAGCGACAACGTCACCGCCGGACCCATCGCGAAAGACGACTCGGAGTCGACGATCGCGCCGGAGAGCACGAGCACGATCGAGGCGGGGATCGCAGAAAGGGCGGGGGAGCGGATGTGGTATCGGCGCATCACAAACTCTCTCATCGTCGCGTTTTTGCTCCCGCTCTCGCTTGGGATCGCTGCTGGGGTCGTGTTCCCCAAGGCGGAGAGGAACGTACATATGGTGGATACGGAAAGGTCGCTCAGGTGAGGGGGTTTTCCATTTCGTTGAGTGTGTGGAGGTGTATTAATATTGAGGTTGGACTGCGATTAGATATATTACTGGCGCGATCTCGTACCTCCTTCTGCTCCTTGTACAAGGTCTTACTCTCTACGCCGCGGTCGCGGTCCGAGGCATCGCGCGTACACCCGTATGGACGCTCTTCATCCTCCTTTCCCTCCTCGTAAGCCCTCTCCCTCCCTTATTCTGATTCCACTCAACATGTATTCAACCTACTACAGAACATCGTAGCCATCTATCGCCTCGTCGTGATGCGCTCCATGACCGACTCCGCCACCTCCCTCGCCGCGGGCTCCCTGAACACCCGCACCTCCAAGATCCTCTTCTACGTCCTGCACCTCGTGCCAGAGTGGCTCGTCGCGGCCTTCCTGCTCGGTGTGAACGCGCGCGAGTTCTACCGGGCGGGTCTGTGGGGGGATCAGATCAAGCCGCTGGAGAAGGGGCTGGTTCCTGCTAAAACGGAGGCGGAGACGAGCCGATGATGTTGAGAGATAGACGAGATGTGGCTACATGATTTACTTCATTTTAAGGATGGGAATCTGGTGCGATGATGAGTTTGTTACAGTATTGGGATCGCCCGTTTGACGTTCAATGTATCCATACACATAATACACCACTGCCAAGCCGTTAGAACTTATCGTGTGCTCTGTGTGTGTTCACAGGTCGAAGCAGGCTGTGTGCATGGCGTCGACTCCACGGAGCGCGTACCGCCCGTACAACGTTCAACGTTCAGGTATGTACCTAGAAACTGCCAAGATGTTGTTGTTGCTTATCATACGCCACGATAGACGCAGGTTGTGTACATGTCGACTCCACGGTGCCATGGTCGCTGCGACGGCAGCCGGCCGATCCGCTCTTGTTGTACTCCCTGGTAGATGAGAGGTTTTTGACACACCTCTTCACATGGAGATAATCTTTTGTTGGACTTACGACATGCAATGCATATCAGTATTCCAGTATTCATTGCGACCGTTCGGCAGAGGAGAAGCTTTCGTTATGATCGTCTCGGTTGAAGATCCCGAAATTGTCGAGGGAGAAGCAAGAGGTTCTCGACACAACTCGTCGCATTCCTGTATTTCTACGCTGACAACCACAAGAAGGTTCGACGCCTCTCGTGACCCAAGAATATCCCGACCTCGATGGGGATAAGGGTGGTACAACAAAAACTAATACGTGCAGCGGGTCACAGCGTTAGGAATGGAGGCTGTTACAGACATTGGGAGTGATAGGCGTTCGCTGCGACGCAGCTGAAGCCAGTCACGCACACTGTTGAAATTAATCAGCGTCAGCGTTATACACAGCCTCCCTTAAGACTGAATATTACCTGTCGGACCGGTGTAGTCAAGTCCACCACATTGTCCCCAGACAGTTCCACCAGCGGGAGGGGACGGAGGGGAAGTGGGGACTCCAGTAGGGGCAGTTGTAGGACCAGAGGATGGGGCACCACCTCCCGGGGTGAGGTCGCTCAAACTGAACCAGGTGAGCACGTCATTCGCCTGCTCAGGGACAGTGTGGCCAACGCATTGTGCGAGGATGGCCTGGACGTTGGGGCCGAAGGAGGGCCGAGAGTATCCGGGGAGTCGTTGGTGGTGTTGGTGACGGGTGTCTGACTTACGCCGATGACGTTGGTCCACTGCTTGATGTCTTCCCAGAAGTTCTGAGGGTACAATGTAGTGTCGCTGCGGGACGTGATCTGAATTCTGATGATTAGCATTCTGTTCGGTGCACCTGATAGGCAACATCTAAATTTTTACTCACGCAGTACCGTGCCAGCACTGGAATTTTGGCCGCACCCCAGCGTATCTATCCACTGCGAACGACATCGCCCTGTAAAGTGACAGCGGTTAAACCGTAAATCCATGCTATTTACAGCGATGAAATACTCACCCACTGTTGGGGTGTCATGATCAGCTCACCAAGGGCGCATTGGGTGTTCCAAGTATCCGGACCTTCGAAGCAACCGTACGGGACACCCGAGAAAGCGGAGCCTGGGGCGAAGACGTCTGGGTATGCACCCATGAGGACGTTCGTCATCATGGCACCGGAACTGGTTCCCGTGGCAAAGACACGGGTCGCGTCCACACCGTAGTTGGCGATCGCGTAGCGCACTTGTGAGACAATTCCCAAGGGAATCACCTCCAGCGTTGTGCGTGAGTGTGGCGTTGGTGTGGACATCCCAGCAGCCTCCCGCGGTGGGTGCGTTGGGATAGATGACGATGAAACCGTGGGTGTCAGCGAGGTTGGCGTGCTGGGTACCAGTGAAGTACGCTTGGGCAGTACCCGAGCAGTAGTGCATGGCGATGATGAGCGGCGACGGGTTGGCCGGCTGAGCTGGCTTGTAGACGAACATGCCGACACCCGTCGGTTTGTCACCAAAGTTGGTGACCTGAACGAGCTGACCTGCTGCGGAGAACGCGCCGACGGCACTGGAGAGGACTGTGAGCAGAGAATTGAAGAGCATCTTCCTGAAGACAACGAACGATTGTTGTTTGAGTATAGAGGTGGCGACGTTGTCTTGTTTTGTACCGCAGAATGTAATACACCTCTGCCTCCAGTCAAATCTTGTAGATGGATCAACTGACCGCACATATGTCTTGCATGACCTGCAGACATGCTTCGTGCAATTCATGGGGCACAATCTCTGGGCCGGTGCGGCGCGAGATTGGCGAGGCGCGACGCCAAGGCTGTGCTAAGAATTGTCCGAAAAGTAGGGACAACATAGTGGATGCTTCTGGTCAATATTGGAGCTCGAACTTTCACCGAAGCCATCATGTGTATAGAGCAACGAGAGGGTTCGCAACAAGCTCGGGTGTGTCTGACTTGAGAAGACGGTAGCTGCGCTCTTCTGTACTCAGAACTATCTAACTAGACTTAGAATAAGGCGTGAGCTGCCAGTGAAGAAGATGCAGATCAAAAACATACAGCACTTTGACCCGTAGATGAGCCGGACATGTCAGGATGATATAGTGGACAATGAGGACGAGTGAGGGTTTTGAAACTCAGGCTCGAGGAACGACGGCGACCCTGGGACCCCAACGGGTGCTTACGTGATACATAAATTGAGACTCCGCATTTACTACCGAAAGAGGAACGACCCCTCGGAGGTGGTCCCTCGAGAGCAACCGTCGAGAGGGCAAGACCCATGGCACCAGCTCGTACCTCTGCCCGCCGCGCTCAGCAGCAGCAGCAGCAACAGCAACAGCAACAGCAGCACATTCCACAGCACCACGATAACAATGTACACATCCCCGTCACCGTCCCCAGCAACGACAACACTATCAGCAAAGATGAGATATTCCTCGAGCCCATGATGGGCACCGCGCAGGCCATCTACGTCGAAAAGGATGTAGAGGACAGAGACCAGATCGTTACGCTTATTACAGTATGTTTTGCTCACCCTTTTGCGCTGTGTTCCATTCGCATCCTCGAAAGACACGTCTACCGACGTTCCTGACGCGTGAATGGGTCGTTGTGGCCACTTCCGACATTGTTTACTCACATGTGCGCTTCAGAAGCATGGAGGCGTGGTCTCTCCGGGATACAGTGGGGTTCCATACATTCTTGGTGCGTTAGCCATTCCATAACGCAATTGCTCGTCTCATGTCGTATCAACAGTTGACCCGTACAAGGAATCTGGACAAAATTTGTATCGGCAGTACGCAGGAAAGAAGGGAAAGATAGTGCTATCCGCACATTGGGTGTACGAGTGTGTGAAAGCTGGCGCGTTGCAGACATATGTCAACAACTGGGCGGGTTGCAAGGTCACTGGGCAGGAGAAGTAAGTCGCGCAGTCCTGTTACCCTCGCCACACTGACCTTTCTCAGAGTGGTCCAACCTGTTCTCAATAATGTACCCGCACCTGAGCAACCGTTGCCACACGCACCTCCCCCCAACATGCATATGGCCCCTGTCCTTGTGCAGAACGTCCAACCTGCCCAAATCATCCAACAGCAAGCACACGCCCATGGGCTCCCACCCCCGATCACTGCAGCCGCCACCGACCCTCTCACCCAACATCATGACACGACGTTCTACGCTTTCCCCCCGAACATGCATGCACCCCCCGGTCCACCACAGACATGGCAGACTGCGAGCGGGATCGTGCCACAGCAGACGCATGTGCAGCCTACGCATATGATGCACCGGCAACCCCAGCCTCAACCCCATTATCGGGATGAGCAGGCTTGGAACGCTGCAGGGTATCATCAACATCCTCCGGGGACGGCGGACTCTATGGTCAGCGTTCCTGGGTACGACTATCGAGATTACAGAGAGGAACAACCAAACTGGGTAGCTAACGCTAGTGAATACTATCAACAACAGGTATGTTAGTTCCGCTACAGTTTTATGCATGGTCTGTACTTATAGTAAATTCTTCCAGTATGACCAGCCTTATGCGCCCGAACCGGAACCCTACATCGAAGCTGGTCCTTCGAACGCAGAACCAAGTTCCACAGATGCAGCTGGTGAACAAAGGGGACGAAAACGAGCGCGTATGCAGGTACGTTTTCCCTCGGCTTGTTTTGTGGGCAATGTCTCAACCGAATTGTTCAGCCTCAGCCCGCACCACCTGCAGTCACTCTGGTATCAAATAGGAAGAATCCTCCGGCAAGGTCACCTACGCCGCCTACTCGTGTGATCAAGAGTACCTATGGTGGCAATTTGTTCACCTCTGATGACGTGCTCTACTTGAAGAAGTACATCGACTATTGTCAAGAACAGGGGCTTGTGTTGAGGTATGTGGCCAGCACTTTATGCAGCGGATCGCGAAGCTCACAATAGATCTGTAGTCTGCGAGAGATCTGTGAGCGGATTGCGATTAAGGTGTGTCAGTCTACTACGTACACTCCAGTGTTTGGCCTAATCTTGCTCTGTTAGGCACCACATCACACGTATGTATTCATTGTACGATTGCAAACAAACTGACCGAACTGACCGAACTGACTAGGTTCTACTCCTGGCGTCGATATTGCAATAAGCACCAAATCCGATTAGGCGGATACGCAATGGACGTCGGGGACGAGGGCGAGGACATACCTCCCGGAGACCCCGAGTTTCAGCAGCAACAGATGGAGTCATCGCCTCCAGCAGCGCAACCTGTCACGAATGGGGTTGGTCCCAGCACAATCGCTGTAGCGAAACGGGCTGTGACAGGAGATACGCAAAGGACAAGGTCGCCAACCCCACCAAGGGCGTTGTTCAGGAGTACGACGGGCAAGGGTGTGGCGTTCACGGATGAGGATGTCACATTCCTTGTCCGATTTTTGGCGTTCAGGACGAGAACTCAGGGAGGGAAGGTGGACATGGTGGCGTTCTGGAAAGATGTTGCTACCAAGGTCAGTTCGCGTATTTCTGCGAAGCGGGTCATGATCACTGACGAGGTTGTGCACGTAGGCACCTCATCACTCTCGTGCTTCCTGGATGAAGTTCTACCGCCGACATAAACACGAACTGAATCACGAAGATGGAGACGACCCTCTACCCAAACCTCCGGATAAGAAAATGCGATATAGCCGGGCAGATGACATCCTCCTCGCAAAGTTCTTCCACGAGAAACCGGAAGGCACGTCGGATAAGGTGTTCCAGATGTTCGGTCGTCTGGTAAGTCTGTTCAACGTTGTCAGGTGGGTCTTCGCGTATTGATTTGGGGTGTAATTTTGTAGTATCCGCATCATCCGTGGAAAGGATGGCAGGAGCATCATAGGATACATAAGGCTAAGATCGACCATCTGGTTCAGAAACTGGGTAATGGTGCGAGTATTGAGAGCGATGAGGACGCGTAGTCTCTCGCAGTTTTTGGTTGTTATGATAGCGGTTCTCTGTACGCGTTATTTTTTTGCCCATCGTCTGTAGTTTTGTCGTCGTTTGGAATTGGAACTTGGCCGGATGACCTACAGATTAGCATGGTGACATCATGCTCATGATAAGAACCTCCGGCGCCTATATTGACTACTACTACTATCGCCACCAACTTGAACTCCTCTCAGACTGAGAGTCGGACTTCGTATCACTATATAACACATCTATACAGCATACATATCACTCGGGCTTGACACTGAACAATGACTGCGTTGAAGTATCTGACAGCAGCACAAGTAGAATCCGTACGCCCATGCAGTAGTTATCATACAGTGGCCGTGTCGATAACCGTTGCTTTCGACATTCACAGTTCTATCGGGATGGGTGAGCTGTTCTCGCTCGTATGCGTGGCTCATCTGAGCTCATCGCTGCTGATATACCAGATACCTTCGGATTCCAGGATTTCTGAGCCCAGACCAGACGGATTCGTTGCTCACGCGTGCGAGGCAGCTCCTGGATGAATTCAGCTTGGAGGATCACCCTTTGGTACCCAGCCGCACCTCATTGCTCACTTATGATGCAGACTTATGTATGGATGATAGACTAAATTTACGACGGGAGACGACAACCATGTTGGGGACGACTACTTCCTGACATCCGGCGATAAGATACGGTACTTCTTAGAGGAAAGCGCGGTCGTAGATGGGAAGTTGGTCAGGGAGAAGTCGAAAGCTGTTAACAAGATTGGACATGGTGAGCAAGAACTGTGATCCGTAAACGTCAACATTGACTGAGGGTGGCTCGTTTGCTAGGACTGCATGAACTGGATCCTGTCTTCCATGAGGCTACACTGGGTAATCCTGCTATCAAAGCTGTAGCGCAGGATTTGAAGTTCCATCACGACCCAGTTGGTGAGTAGACATGTACGACGGTCTGTCGGAACTATTCGTGATGGTACATCAGCTCTTCAGTCGATGATTATCTGCAAGCAGAGTCAGATTGGCGGGGAAGGTAAGAGCTGTATTCGCTCTATCATAGTCATTGCTTCACCTGATTTGGCGACGTTGTTCCATAGTTCCTGAACACAACGACTCGTATGTACACGTTATCCTGCACATAACACGACGCTCACTCTACCGTCTATATGCGCTGTAGGACATTCCTAGTATGTGTCTATCTGACTATGATTTCACCCTCCATCTAATTTGCGACATCCGTATGCAGTACACTGACCCACCGACCGCACTCGGATTCTGGATACCTCTGGAGAAGTGCACACCAGAGAACGGCGCACTGTCTTTCCTGCCTGGATCTCACCGCACCACTGCCATCACGAAACGATTCGTCCGTATTCCCGAGGGCGGAACGGGGTTCGAGCAGCTTATCCCTACTGGGCAAGAACCCGCGCGGCATGAGGGGAAGTACATCCTCGAGGCGTGTTTCCCTGGTGAGCGAGCATATCATGCAAGGTAGTCTTGCCCCTCGAGCTGATGATCCTATCGGATGGTGCAGGCGATCTGGTGCTCATTCACGGCAGTGTCCTGCACAAGTCGGAGAAGAACACGAGCTCGCATACGCGTTTCGCGTATACGTTCCACATGATCGAATCGCCGCCGTACGCAGTGTATGACGAGAAGAACTGGCTTCAACCTACCCCGGAGCTGCCGTTCTCGAGGATATTGGACACACCGAACCTGGCTGTGTTGTCTCAAGCGTAAGATTCGGTCTGCGGATGCTTTCAAGTTCAAGCATCGGATATAGGATGGACTGTACAGTGTATTATCTATCGGAGTTGAGTGTACGAATATCTCTGTGTAGTAATACACAGCGTTGTTTAAATCTTCCTATGAGACGTGTACGATTTCAATCTTTGCATGGTCCCTCAGAGTCTCCGGTGCGAGTTTCCCTAGCTCATCAATAAGCGCAGGCAAAAATGTCCCCGTGCCCTTCACATCTGCCCGCACACCCGCGAACTCGGACGCAATCGTCACCGCCAGGACCCTACGCAAAATCCCAATTAATTCAGCACAAAAATACCACGCGCATTAGTCCAGGGTGACACGGCACGTACCCTCCGATTGCAGCCAAAAACATATCTCCCCTCGTCAGTCGTCCGTTCTCCGCACCCGAGTTCGACTTTGCCGACATGCTCACGCCGGCGCAGAAGGTGGCCACGCTGGTGCCGACCATGCACCCTGAGCCGGTGATCCCTGCGAGGTAGGGGTGCCCGTTCGAGAGCGCGACGACGGTGTGCCCGTCTGAGACGTAGTCAATTTTGCCGGTGAGGACGATCACGCAGCCTGTGGAGGTGGAGGGGGTGGTGTGAGATGAGACGTCCGCGGAGGTGAAGGGGGTGAGACGTACGTTCTGCACGAGCGAGGTCCCTGATGAACCGAGCTGGGTCGGAGAACCCTGCGCCGACGCTGTCTACACCTCTGGATTTAACCTACAAAGATTATGAGCGGACATGTTATTATCTCCGGACAACTAGCGCTGCGAGGGACCCTACCTCGGTTGAATTTGCTAGCGCTGCAAGTTCACCTGCATTTCCCTTGATGACACTGGCCTGCCATGTACTAAGCAGTTCTGGCTTACCGATCAACATACGGACCGAGTGAAGCAGATTAAGTTGAGTCTACATACCGTCTGCAGCAGCCCTCCGATATGCCGTCGCGCCTACACCAACAGGATCGAACACGATAGGGTTTCTATTGAGGTTCGCCTGCTTCCCTGATTCATTCAGTTCAACAAAGATGTTGTGTTAGGAACAAAGGGAGGAGGTCCCTTACCAGCAGCTAACATGCAGTCCAGATCTTTGATCGTGCCAAAGTTGACGAGCAGCCCGCCGATGACTTTCCCGAGGTCCTCCATCTCCTCTGTAGATGTGGCCATGATCGGGGACGCACCGAGGGCTATGGTCGCATTGGCAGATTGATTCGTGACGACTGTGTTCGTGATCTAAGGTGACTATGTGTAAGTGTGCGACCCAACGCGTGATTGCGCTGACTTGGTTGGAGTATATGATGCACGCACCTGATGGACTAATGGAGAGAAAATCTGGACAGACTCAAAAACACTGCCCGCGAGTTCTTTCAACATGTCGACTGTATGCGGATTCTCCCACCAAGGACTGGTTACGGTGTATTTGTGCGCGGCAGGTGGCTCGTAGGCCTTGAACATCTTCACCGTGTCCGCGATCTTCCGTGCTGCTGCACGAGGGTTTGTAGAGCCCACGATATCGCTGACCACCGCGACTCCGTCTAACGCTCTGCCATTCTTTGTTACCGAGCCGTGCAAACAATGTAGGGTATTGGTGGATTTGATCCCGGCTGGAACGCAACGCGTCAGAACGGATGGATGTTTCAAAAACCGAATGCACACACCGATAGCTACGGACTTGACATCCGTTCCCTCCAACCCTTCCAACATCTTTGCGACGCCCCTCGGACCCAACAGCGGGCTTGTGACGTTCTTCGTCTTGGTACCCCACACCGGACCCACACCGACGTAATCCACGCCATCCTCCGCAGCCTTGCGCACTTGCTCCGGCGTGTTGACACTCAGACCTATGATCGTGTCTGCAGGCAACAGGGATCGGGCGATGGAGATCGGCATGTCGGTCTGACCCAAGTGCACGCCGTCTGCGCCAATGGCGAGCGCGATGTCGATGCGGTCATTGATGATTATAGGGACACCGTGTTTCTGGCATATGGCTTTGGACTGGCGGGCGATGGTGAGGAACTATGGTTTTTGAGTTTACGGGAGGAAGATCAGCGTCTGGAGACGGGATGATGATAATATTGGTGCTCTGACCTCTCCAGTGTCGGCTGATTTTTCGCGGATTTGGACGACTGTGACGCCTCCGAGGATAGACTGGAGGGTTAGAACGAGAACAGTTGGTTGTCACGACGCATTTGATATCATGTAGACGATTGCTTACCTCTTCGAGGGACTCGAAGTAATCCTACGAAATGATGTGATCAGGACATCGAAGTTTTGCAGCTGTGTTGATATAAAACATACCTTGCCCGGAGGCAGTAGGTCGCGACCTGTCACCAAGTACAACGAGTAATCTAACGTAGGCTTCATGTCTGGACGTCGGGAGCAAGGAGCACTTGGAGTCATCTGATCGACTTGGGCCGATTATCTTCATCTGTGATGTCATTTGCAATATTGCGAGTGCGGGAACGTCTTGGAAGGGTGCAAAACGGGTGCCAAGCTGTGCCAAGCGGATACATAACGTGCTGGTGGGTGTTGCGAAGGAGACAAATACTGAAAGTCTATCACGGTCGAGAATTCCCTCATAGGCGAAAATCCTACATGCCTTCGACTTCGTAGCAACTGTGCTCATTTGTAGGTGCGCAAAGCATCTCTGAGTATCGCACCCCAGAAGGAAGAGAAAAACGGAAACAATGAGGAGGACACGCTGGGAAGAAACAGACTCACGCCTTCCCAATGCCCGGCTAAGCAAGCACTAGAATCGCCAGAAGGACGGACATAAGTCAAATGCGTCTGTGAATATGCGACGGTTGCTGGGAAGGTGCAGCGCCTAGGCAACGGCGCAGAATGCAGGAAGACTAGACGGCGATTTGGGAAGCCTGCTAGAGCCTCCGGTGTATACACCCACCCGTGCGTGTCTGAAGGTAAAGTCCTCATATGGCATGAATGGGATCGACGATGGAGGAGTTTGTTGTTCTCATTGTGGGTGTGCAGGGGAATACACGAAGCGCCTGAAACTCTAAACGTGGTGTCTCACGCGAGCCGTATTCACCGGTGAATGGACGTGCGCATGTTGAGATGCTGGTGGGACTGAAACTGGCGTATCAAAGATGGTATGGCAAGGTCGTTGATGTGAAGTAGATGGAGACCTCATTATGACGGATCACTGAGGTCGGGGCTCGGGATGCGGTATGTAGATCAGGTTGAGAGAGGATGATCAGTGTACATGAGAGACTGAACGCGTGCGAAAAGTCTAAACACGGACCAAACACAGCCAAACAGGTCGGAGTTCCTGTCGGCTGTGCTAGACGCCCGGAAAGTGTTCGAAGCCCCCCGTATCCATGACTTGACCTCCTTCAAAGCCTCCATCCTTCCCTCCTCCTCCTCCTCCTCCTCATCGTCTCCCGCCCGACGCCCGTCCTCCGCCAGCCATGTCCTCCGCCGCTGGGCGCAAAAAGTCAATCATCTCCTCCAACGGCCCCATCGTAGACGGCATTCCCGTATCGAACAACACCCTCCTCAACAAGGCCGCCTCGCAATCCACCTCCCTCTACCAGCAATGTTCTGCCCTCCGCGCTCGTCTTATGCGCATCCACGACTTCCCAGATTACTTCGCCATGTCCTCCACCACAGAGCCCTCTTCAGCACGTCGCTCAACAGACCCCGTAACCCAACTATGGGATTGCTTCGCACTCGGCGTCCCTCTCTGTTTTCTCCTCAATCTCCTCCCTCCCCCCGTCCAGCCTGTATCCGTAGACACTGCCAACTTTGACCCCACCAACGACCGCGTACGGAAGCGTGCCATTGCCCAGTTCGCTATGGGTGTTCGTCAAGTCGACGGCTGTGGTACATTCACCGTAACCGATTTGTGGGATCGTACATCTACAGACGGCTTCGTAAAGGTACGTCCGAATATCGTCTCCTTGCATGTCTCCTTGCCCTTATGGCTCGCGCCCATCTCCAGGTCGTCAACATCGTCGCTGTCGTCGTAGACAACATACCAGAAGACGCATTTGCCGAGTCACCGCCCGGCTCGCCGCCCACTCAATTCGCTGCCAAGGCTTCCACCGACGCTCTCCCCGCAGAACAACTGTCCTCTGCAATGGGTGGCTCGGAACCTCATCCTGGTGCCAATGTCACCAAGGAGCTGCTGCATACTGAAAGAAAATACGTCCAAGATCTCGAAATGATGCAGGTACGCCCGTCTGTCAACTTGTAGTCTCGCGACCCTAATTGACCTATTGTTTGACTCGGTCCTCAGCAATACTCCAATGCCCTGGCCCAGACTAACCTTATTGATCAAGACACCATTCATCTGCTCTTTCCCAACCTGAACAAGCTTCTAAACTTCCAGCGGAGACTCCTGATCAAAATGGAGAGCATTGCGGAATTCCCTTGGACAGAACGGCGCTGGGGGTCCGCCTTCACTGAATTTGTGAGTGTGCCCAGCTCATCAGTTTATCGATCACTTGCCTGATCTAGTCTCGGTTCGTGCTCCTTGGATTCCATGCATCCCTTCCACTCGGACAATAGGAAGAGGAGTTCGCCGTGTATGAGTCCTATTGTGCCAACTACACTAACGCCAGTGATATTCTGCTCCAAGAGGAAGCGAATCTCGAGGCGTGCTCGCAAAAGCTGGTGTGTACACCCTATTTGTCATTCTCGTGAACATGCTGACCAAACGATAATTGTCAACGCTAGTCTATCGACAGCGTACTGAACGTCAAGTCCGAGCTGCCTGCGTTCCTCATCAAGCCTGTTCAGCGGGTTTGCAAATATCCGCTCCTGTTAGAGGTCAGCATTACTTTTTTTTCTTCCAGTCATATCAGTACACTAAAGTCTCGGCATATCCAGAGTTTGATCAAGGCGCTTACTCCCACTGATTATGCGTACCTCGATGAGCTTAAGGCTGGGCACGCTACCGCCAAGCGAATCACCGACAAGGTCAACGAAGAGCAGCGACGGGCAGAGAACATGGCAACTGTCAAGAACTTGGAGGGTCGTGTTGAAGATTGGAAGGGTCATCACATCTCCAACTTTGGTACGCTTCTGCTCGATGATATCTTCGTCGTCACCAAGTCGGACATGGACCGTGAGTATCACGTCTTTTTGTTCGAGAAGATCATTCTTTGCTGCAAGGAGTATATGGTGGCTCCTGGTGGCAGCAAGAAGGTTGGCAAGAGCAATTCCATTCTCAAGAAGCAAGGTGTGCCAACGCCTCTCAATATCCCTGGCGGACCTGGCGGAAAGAAGAAGCACACACCGCTTCTGCTAAAGGGACGGATCTTCCTCAACAACGTGACAAGCGCGACACCAAAGAATACGGGAGGTATGTATTCGCTTATTGATTTTCCTCGCCGGATTTTTTACTGAAGATACCACGCAGGACAATACTCTCTTGCCGTGTACTGGAAGGGAGACGACGACCTTGAGTACTTCACGCTCCGATGCCGGAACGAGGAGCAACTGAAACTCTGGGAACTAACGCTCAACCGCCTTATTCAAGATGTTGCTGCCCGGCGGACATCTGACAGGACCATTCAATCGCGTTTGGCACAGGTTGCACAAATCGCAAACAGCACCAGCCCAGCGCCCGCTGCCCGACAGGCACCATTCAATTACACAAGTGGCCAGATTGGCGACCAGCGGACGATGTCCATGTTCTCGCAGACGACATCCTTCTCGTCATACACTCAGCCACATCCCTACAGCAGTCGCAACCGGTATACTGGTACAGCTGTCAGCGACGAGCAGGGCCCCTTGTCATCGATGTCGTCGAACGGGCCCCAAGGCTACCCTCCTTACAACGGCTTCGACGACGTTGATCCAGAGGACGACTTTGAGGAGTACCCTCCAGCCAGTATGCCTAGCTCTGGTCGAGGTACACCCGTTGGTTCTCGCAGGTCGGAACAGGGACCGTACCCACATATGCGAAGCAGTGGTGGCGCTTCGCCGCTGCCCCCAAGTGCACCTTCCAGTGCATTCTCACCGATGCAATCCGCTACTCGGCCGTCAATGACACGCGCGTCTAGCAGTCACGCGTCCGACGTGAGTAGCTTCGGACCTGGCGTTCCCCCACCTCGTGGATCTCTTCGAAGTCAGTTCAGCGCGACGAGGCTTAGGAGCCAGTACGATAACCGCTCGAGTGGACCGAGTCCACAACCTAATGCCGCGTATCCTGCGTCGGTACGGTCGAGGAGCGCCAGTCAACCGAGTGCGTACGTAGCACGGAATATTCCTCCTCCGCCTCCCCTGCCTACGTCAGCAGCAACATGGGTGGACAGGGGGGAAAGCAAGCGAGGCAGTGGCTCGAGTCAATCGACTCAACCGGACAGCTCTGATGGATACTCTCCTCACACAAGCTCTCCGATCACGCCGTATGGGTCCAGCGAATCCTCGCTGGCGAACGGTGCACACGGGAGGTTCGATAAAGTCGTCACGCAGGCGTCGGAGCAGCTTCAAGAACCGACGAAGGTGAAAGTGAAGGTCCACTTCCACGAAGACATTTTCGTTATTGCGGTATCGCGACATGTTGAGTATGAGGATTTGTTGGATCGCGTCGGGAAGAAGATCCGCTTGTGTGGTCCTCGGAGGGATGACGGGCCACTGCGCGTGAAGTACAAGGATGAAGACGGCGACTTGGTCTCCCTAGGCTCGACGGAGGACGTCCAAATGGCATTCGAGTCGATGCGACCAGGATCGCAAGTAACACTGTTCGTCCAGTAAAGTCACCGAACTTTGCTTCCATCCGCCCCTCGCCACTCATGCTTAATCCGGCTGCGCTTGTTTGCTTGCGTATTACTCACATTCGACTCATGGACACCCTCTCTCCACCTGCTGATTGTTTTCCGCCTCTACCTCTTTCGATTTTATCCTTATACTGGGATTCTAGGACCGCTGCGTACCATCCACTGAACACGGCGCTTTTCACACCTCTGTATCACGACCACCATTTTTATGACGACCACCCTCACTCTACCTACTGTTTCATAACTGGTTTCTCTCCATCTCATTCGTCATTACATTAAGTATCATTGCAATTCATGCCCGTATGCATCACCACCTCCCACTCTGTTTCTATTTCGTTGCCCGAGGTTAATCCCTGGCGCACCTTTGCCTGGCTGGAACTCTCGTCGGCGACATCTCCCTCCCTCCAATTCTTCGACTTCGACCTTCGAGCAACATAACACACACACACTCCTTCACATATTCCCTCTTTCCTCCTTCTCGCAGAATGGCTGTGCGGATACGGGGCAAGATCAACTGTCGCTGTACCCGCATCTGGGCTAAGCCTAGGCCGCCAGGATGTGGGTGGTAGATGGTATTCACGCTCCCTCGTTTTCGGTTTCATCATTTTTCATTCTTCTCTTTGTCTGTGTCGTCTGACCGCTGTGAATGTACCATCTACTATAGAATCTACGCTGTTTGCTTCGGGCGGCTTAGTTTGCCATGACTGCGAATGCTAGCAGACTTTTGACTATGACTACCGGCTTGGTCGCACCTACGACGTGGACGTAGTCCATCCGGAGCATGCGAGACAAAACTCGAAGGATTCGCGACGCACTAGCCAACTTGAAGTGGGACTGGCATTTATTATAATGCAATATGGACATAAGTACCAAAGCTACAGGGCTCGATGCAACGTACAAAACTTCACGGTGATCACAATGACCGACCGTGCCAAAAACACATCTCTGAAGTCATGGTATCTAACATGCCGGTGGGGAGATGTTCTCCGCATTCTGAATGGGGTCCTCCAACTCTCCCATATCCCTACATTGACAGGTAGGGAGAGTGGTGCATGGGAGCAAAGCAAGGACTTACTGTTTCATTTCGCGGTTCTACTCCGAGATCTGCCTATCTGCCTGACTCTTGCTACGCGAACGCTTCTTTCAATGGTGCGCCCTCAGCTATCGCATCTTCGTCTTCAACATTGTAGTCACCTTCCTCCGAGTCGCTTTGCTCTACGTCAGCGAGACGTCTCCACCAGTAGCGTGTGGTTGACGCCCATCACGGACTCGGAAGGCGTCCGCGGACCGCAGAGAATCCCTGAATTGAGGTACCTTCAGATCGGCGTCGAGCTCCTTGCTAAGCCTTTCCGCTAAAGCGAGCAAGTACTCGCAACATTGGATCAGCTCCAGCGGCCTCTTGAGATCCCACTGGTAGTCAAGGATTGGATGCACCACTCGGCAATTCACCCACTCCCCCACCAGAAGCTGCGTCGTAGACTGGACATAAGTGGCGACATGTGCAAAGCGGTCGGGTAAACCCAACGCACGACGTTGGTTCAGCAAGGAGACGGTACGGTACATTGTTGCCTGTCGCAGTGCTTGACCCTGGTCATTGACCTTGTCCTCGAATGCAAAGACCGGAATGTAAATCAGATGGAATATGCGCGTGACTGCTTGGATAGACTGTAGTTCGACAACACTTTTTCGTGATGACAGACTGCAGGTCGTCAGGAAGTGAGCGCAGGGCAGCAGCATCTGCTATGGCTATTGTTGTCCCATCCCACATCCAGGGCAGTGCTAACTCAACCTCCATCCTGATGATGATGATCTGTCAATGAAGTGTACATATTGAACAAGGGCGTATACACGTACTGCACGGAGGAAAAGGTTTTTTCTTCAGCAGAAACGCGTTGATGATCTTTAGGCGGGGGACATCGAAGTCGCGAACCAAATGTTAACTGCAGGAGGAGATTTGAAACGATGCGTCTCGTGGCTTCGTTGTTATGATATCTCTCGGCGGAGGTGCTTTCCACGATACCGAGCAGCAAGGCCAGTTCCTCAAGGTACTATTGCGATAACCTTGCATCAAGTTGTGTGGCAGCCGCCGCGCGACTGTCCGAGAAGGAGCGGACGTCGTCGCCGTCACGGTGGAGCGTCGTGTCGAACTCATCGTCTGCCTGGTCAACCTAGCATTGAAGTGTCGCGAGAAACGTCTTGTACCCACGAATATCGACCTCATGGTCCGCCTGGTCGACCTGGCGTTGAAGTGTCAGAATGAACTGCGAGTAGGGGAAAAATGTATCAATGATACCTTCAGAGCCTTCAAGTCAATACATGGCACGTCTTCCTTCAGCAACATCTTCTCCTGCAAGTGACCTACCTCGCAGCGATGTTCTACATAAAGTAACATTTGCCAATTCCGCCCACATGGGCCATTTAGCGTAGTCCTTGGCCACTTTGGCCGGGATACAAAAATCGTTTGCTTCTTCGCGGCGCCGTTTGGGTGGCATGGTTATGATGTAGACTCAGTAATATTGTAGAGAGAGGACTCAGAAGAGTCGACCAGTCGTCGCGAACTGTTTGCGATCACGTGTGTGGGCGCCTGATCGTTTGATGGTGAAATGACGTAGAGTTTGTGTTGAGTGAGTTTCCTAGTCGGAACAAAACACGCCTTCCCCTCTCTCTTTCTCTCTCTTTCTCCCTCTTTCACGGTCTGGTTTCTTCCCTCAGTGACCTTTTCTTTCCTTTCTTTCCCCCAGATGTCTCAAACGAAAAAGATTCAGAACAAACTCTTTAGAGCGGAGAGGGACAGGGACAGTGCTCGCGCCGCTGATGCCGCCCAGACAGACCCGCCTCGCTCGTCTTCAGATCCCGCCCTCACTATCGAGATCCCAAAAGTGACCACGACCGCCACGCCGGGCGGGCCTGCGCCGCCCAAGATGCAAAAGAACACGAGCGAGCCCTCTCCCAAGCTGGAGAACCTCTCGACCCGCCCCACTATGGCCTTCCGTCAGCGTCTAGCACAGCAGCTCGGTCGCCAGTACAACGGCGCGGAGCGGCATCGTCTCGTGCAAGACGGGACCAAGGAGCTGCATTGGAAGCGGTGGGGGCCGTACCTCAGTGACCGCCAGTGGGTGAGTGGAATCCTTGACAACTCTGTTCGCATCATTCTGATTGAAACGAACGCGATGTTCGATAGGCGACTGTCCGAGAGGACTACTCTGCGAATGGCGATGCGTGGTCCCACTTCCCCCATGAGCATGCGCGGTCGCGCGCGTATAGGTGGGGCGAGGATGGTATGGCGGGCATATCCGATAACCACCAGCGCGTGTGCTTGGGCTTGTCATTGTGGAACGGGAACGATCGTATCCTGAAGGAAAGGCTCTTTGGTGTCACTGGACACCAGGGAAACCATGGAGAGGACGTCAAGGAACTGTATTATTATCTCGATTCGACCCCGACGCACTCGTACATGAAATTCTTGTACAAATACCCGCAGAAGGCGTACCCGTACGAGGAGCTCGTGAGGGAAAACATGAACCGTGGACGCGATGTTTCGGAGTTTGAGATCCTCGACACAGATGCGTTCGACGAAGATCGTTACTGGGATGTATTCCTGGAGGTGAGTCAGCTCGATCGACGCGCATATACCCAGCTGATATCGCGATTTTCAGTACGCCAAGGACGAGCAGGATCCTGATAGCATCTATGTGCGAATCACGTCTTACAATCGAGGCCCCGACCCCGCTACTCTGCATGTCCTTCCTCAGTTCTGGTTCCCGAACACTTGGTCCTGGAGCGAACGTCCGAAAAAGATGCCCATCATGACCGCGTCCAACGATAATGTAATCACCGCGAAGCACCCGGACATGGGCAAGCTTCACTTGTACTGTATGCCTTCGCCGCTTCCCGTTGGAGGTGACGGGGAACCTATCTCTCCGCAAGACGGCCAGGAAGAGTCCGTGGAACCAACCCTGCTGTTCACGGAGAATAATACCAACTTCGCTCGGCTTTACGGAGGACAGAACGAGACTCCGTATGTCAAGGACGCGTTCCACGACCATATCATCCCTGGACATCGGCCACCAACCTCGGAAGACAAGGAGTCTTTCTTCCATACGAGAATCCACTCGAGCACATCTCCGCGCGGCACTCTTCCAAATGGAGCTGATTCTACTCCCCCCGATGAACAAGAGGAAGGTCCTCGCACGCCGTTCCCTCAGACCCCGGACTTTGTCAACCCAGAGCGCAAGGGTACCAAGTCCGCAGCGCACTACACCTTCAAGGATGTTCCCGGGCGTGGAGGATGTGCTGTCGTCCGTCTCAAATTGACACCCTTGTCTCCTGCTCAGGACCCTAGCATTGAGGACGAGGGTCTCTTTGACGACACTGTCGAGGAGCGCAGGATGGAGGCGGACGAGTTCTACAACAACTTGGTGCTTGGTCCGATCAGCGACGATCTCAAGCAGATCATGAGACAAGCTTTGGGTGGTATGATGTGGACGAAGCAGTTCTACAAGTTCATTCAGAAGCAGTGGTCGGAGGGTGACTCGGCTCAGCCTCCGCCTCCGCCTGAGCGGAAACACGTCCGAAACAAGGTGCGTCTTCTACCTTTTTGGTCATCTTATGAAAACGTTCTCATCGTACACTTTCTGGCAGGAATGGAGACATCTGTACATCGCTGATATCCTCTCTATGCCCGACAAGTATGTCCTTCATCATTGTTGAGTTAGTGTAATGCGTTTCTCATTCACGTCATAGATGGGAGTACCCCTTCTTCGCGGCGTGGGACACTGCGTTCCATTGTATCCCTCTCGCTATTGTCGACCCTGCCTTTGCCAAGAAGCAATTGGACTTGCTCACGCGCGAGTGGTACATGAAGCCCGATGGTCAGATTCCCGCCTATGAGTGGAACTTCAGCGATGTCAACCCGCCCGTCCACGCTTGGTGAGTACATTGACAACGCATACGTGCATATTATACGGTAGCTGATGGCCGTGGACAGGGCGACGTTCCGAGTGTTCAAGTTGGAACGCAAGTTGTACGGCAATGAAGATTTCGCATTTCTCGAACGTGTGTTCCAGAAGCTGTTGCTCAACTTCACTTGGTAAGTAAAGATCTATCACTGCCTCAATTCTTGCTCATTCGATCATGCTAGGTGGGTCAACCGCAAGGATCAAGGAGGCAACAACGTATTCGAAGGTGGCTTCTTGGGCTTGGACAACATCGGTGTCTTCAACCGTTCCGAGCCTCTCCCAACGGGAGGAACCCTGCGTCAAGCGGATGGTACTGCGTGGATGGCATTCTATTGCCTGAATATGTGAGCCTTGTTCGCGTTCAGGACTGGACGGCTTAATTGATGCAACTCATCCGCAGGCTGAGCATCGCCCTTGAGTTGGCCAAACAGAACCCTGTATATGAAGATATTGCTTCCAAATTCTTTGAGGTTCGTCCTTCCTTGCGATTGCTCAGACAGTCGTTTAACGCTACGAATAGCACTTCATTCTCATCGCCGACGCGATGACGTACCGCGAAGGTGAAGACGAACTGAGCTTGTGGAACGAAGAGGACGGGATGTACTATGACGCCATTCAATTTGGCCCCGGAAACTCCATGCAGTTGCCCGTGCGCAGCTTGGTCGGTCTCATTCCGTTATATGGAACCTTGGTCTTGGAGCCTGCAATCATGAACCGGCTGCCTGGTTTCAAGAAGCGCGTCGAATGGTTCATCGACAACCGACCAGAGCTGTCAGGCAGGAACATGGCGAACATGAAGGGTAGGCGTATGTGTCAGTATCATTCCGGATAAATCGCTGATCTATGTTGTCTACTTTTGTAGTCAAGGGACGAGGAGAGCGAAGACTCCTTGCGTTGGCCAGTAAGGAAAGACTTGTCAGCATTTTGGAGAAGATGTTGGACGAGGACGAGTTCCTTAGTGACCATGGCATCCGATCGTACGTGATTATGATTGTGGCTGGAATGTTGGTCACTTACGGCCCTTACAGTTTGTCGAAGCGACACAAAGATCATCCCTGGGGCATGGATGTTCACGGAGAGCGCTATGAGGTCAACTACTGGCCCGGCGATTCTAAGTCCGGCATGTTTGGTGGTAACTCGAACTGGAGAGGACCTATCTGTGAGTTCTGGGTGTAATCCATGCGCCCCAATGATCTCATCGTATGGCTATAATTTACAGGGCTCGCCGTCAACTTCTTGTTGATTGAAAGTCTGCAGCGCTTCTACCAGTACTACGGAGACGACGTGCAGGTGCGTTCAAATACGATTCATAACATATGCTCATTTTCTCACAAATGCTCACTAGGTCGAATGCCCTACCGGAAGCGGTGACTTCATGAACTTAGCTAATGTTGCGGAGGAGATTCAGCACCGAATCATCCATATATTTGGACGAGACCACGAGGGGAAACGTGCCGCTAACGGTGGTAACCCGAAGTTGGACTCAGATCCATACTTCCGTGATTATGTGTGGTTCTATGAGGTGCGAACTCAGTCCTTTTCCCCTTGGCTTGATGATTGGTTGACCTTTTTCATGCTGCAGTTTTTCCATGCTGATGATGGGAGAGGGCTCGGGGCGTCGCATCAAACCGGATGGTGAGCGGGACTTGCGTTCTCAAATGATACAGTAATGGTGATGCTGAGAGCTTTGATAGGTCTGGCCTTGTTGCATACCACATTCTACAGAGCGGTGCCAGCTGTCGTCTGCCGAAGACACCGAAGAGTACGTTTTGCGATCCTCATGCATAGTGAACATGAGACTGATCGCTTCTCATCTTTGAAGCTCCTCGCAGTGTGATGAACCACTACTTCGAGGTGAGTTTCATCCTGCCTTCGCTGTAGAAACAAACTAAGTTTTCCATCTGTAGGAAACGATCGACTCCCACTCCGAATACGCGCAATCCGAATATGGGGACGACGCACCTTCATTGCGAAGCGCATACAGTCACGCCGATCTCAACACCTTGGGTGATATCTCCCCCGACGCATTGTAGACCTGACACGATAGCGCATTCAAATCAAATCAAATCCCTCTTGTACCAGTATGCATGTATATGTCTATCCACACACGTTAGTAAACCTGCCGCCTTATCATACCTCCCCACGAAGGATACCTAGAAGTTTCAGACCTGTTGCCTGTTTCTTGTGACACAGATTATTTATTCCGAACCGGCACAGTAGATATTTCCGTTGCAATACAATATTAATACATGTGCACCCTCACGTTCTGTGCTGTCGATGGAATACGTACACTCAAGGATACTGCAAGTTGTCGATCTCATTTCATGTCAGGCAGAAGAACGTAGATCGTGTTGTGACAACCCAAACAATCCAAACGACGATGTGGTCCGTGCAAATGACATTTGTATGCATGATAACATGACGCAATGTATGTAGGGTCAAGGCTTACGCAAAAAAGACTATGATGGTAGATGAAGGTTGATGGTAGAGAAGAGGAGAGAGCATTGAATGAACGACGAATAAAAAGATAGTAATTGGATCAGAGGTGCAACCAGCACGACGATCACCGTGAGTATAAAATAAACAATAGGAAAGCTGCATCGAAAATAGGAACACGTGTCAATCACCGAGGAAAGTAGCGCACCGGTCGCCGACAAAGTAACAACCTTTTTACCCCTCCGAACCCAACAAGCAACCCTTCTGTCGCACGCCGCAAACTGCACGATACTTGCACCCACTATGAGACCTTCGCGTCACTGCCCGCTGCCATCAAGACGCTCTGAGCCCAGTCTTCGTCCCCAAAGCCCATAGTGATGGAAGGCGTCAGGGAGAGCTGCGACGGCGACCGCGGCAGGTTCTTTGGATCTGTGGTAGCAGAGAGAGAGACGGCCGATGGAAGACGGAAGCGATTCGCAACCGGAGTCTCTTGTGGTGTGGAATACAGCGACGAGATGGTTGAGTCGGTCCGTACATGCACAAGGCGTATAGTGTCTTCAGGTGCGATCTTGCTTCCATCGACCTCCACTTCAGCAGCAGCAGCAGCGGTACCAACCAGGAGATGGTCATCGAACCCGAGGTCCATAGGTGAGGACGAGATGGGTGTAGTGAGACTAGGAGCCACAAGATCGGACGAGAAGGTTGTCGTAGATACAGGAGGTATTTGTGGATAGTCCGACGTCATAGGAGGCGCTGAGTTCGGACTGGAGCTTGGCCGTTGCAACGACGTTGCCTTGAGATTAGGAGAGGATTTCTTGGAAAACAGGAGATGCAGGGAGGGTCGTTTGGATCGGGTGCGGTTGCCCAATGAAGAGGTAGAAGAAACATGGGTACTCGCGGAGCTACTGTTGCCTTCTGCGGAACGTAAAGGAGGAAATGAGAGGAGGAACGACTTTCGGGAAGAAAGAGGTGTATGAGGAGCACTACCATCTGAAGAGCAGGGGAAGGGTATGGGGTTACTGATTGCTGGCCGACGTGGTACGTTGGGTAACGCAAGATCAGCATTCAAAACGATCACTGGTTCGGCAGAAATAACCAGCTCGGGCTTGGTAGGCTCGACGGACGACGCCTGACTACTGAGCGACGGTGGTTGCGAAAATGACGAGGCCTCAGACATAGTTGAAGGTGTAGCCAAGGAATCAGTGGAGGATGACAATGGAGGAGGCATGCGAGGAGATCCAAGAGAAGGCGTAGACGGACGAGTGTCTGGCGATGTTGGACCTTCAAGAGCAGAAACATATGAACCAGAGTTGCTGGATGATCGTTGGTAGATGGATGCAATAGATTGGTCGTTTGGCACATACAGAGTGGCGAGGGGATCTCTGGTAGTACCACCGCCACGTCGTGGACGAGCTGCGGGAAGGTCTGACATCTCTTCGATGGGCTTGAGGTCTTGTTTGTCCGCATTCAGCGTGATGGATGGCACTTCAGTAGTGACTTCTGGCAGTTTGGGCGGCGGCGTCCAGATCTCCTTGGAATCGCAGAATACGCGCAAGAGGGAGGGGTTCATGTTCAGACTGGGGCAAAATACGACAAGCAGGTTTCCGATTGGCATCTTCGTCTCTTTGCTCCTTGCGGCCGTAGCTGTAATGAGTTCAGCGACAGTGAGGAGCAAGTCCCGATGCTCTTTCGGCAAACGTGCAATCAACGCTGTGATAGCGTCGAGACCAGCGGGTGATATCGTGCGCATACCAGCAAAGTTGGGCATAGCGAGCGTCGACAGAGAAGGTGGCTTGCGTAACGAGATTCCGACTCGAGGACCCGAAGGAAGTGTTGGACCTTTCGATCCGACACCTCTTGGTGTAGCACCACCAGGCCTTGCAAGAGCAGCTTCGGCTTCAGTGTTCTCCGCTACCATGATCGTCTCAAACTGAGACACAAGAGCAGACGTCAGCAAGGACTCTGGCACTGTAAATAGGTCAGCTGAGTAAGATGTGGAGACAATAAAACCACATACACTCGCGCAGATAGGCTTTGAAGATAGACGCCACCGCATGCGGGTCGAGGTCTCCAGGATCACTTTCGACGAGGTTGTAGTCGGCACCTGTGGAATAGATGCACCATTTATCAGAAACGACCTCGCAATGGGAAGAAGGATGCGTAACTGTCAAGACTTACCTGTATCGAATTCGGACCGAAGCTTGGCGACATGCGCGGGCCGCCCGCTGACACTGTAATTAGGCATATTGGTGAGTACACCAGTGTTCGACACCTTATAAACCTCAAGACAAGACTTCTCACCGGAAAAGCCCCTCCTCCTGAACACCCCACTGCAGCAAATGCTGAGCACAGCGAATCACCAACGCAGGCAGATCTCTCTCCTCCAATGGTCTGATACCAGAACCACCATCGTTCGACGAAACATCCGGTCTTCGGTCGATAGATGTTTGTTGCACGCATATATCCAGCTTTCTTCCAAACACGAGTCCACCTGCGACAGCAGAACCGGACGCGTTGAGCATTGGACCACGTAATCTCGTACCCAGGTTTGGACCTGAAGGCATAGTCAAGGCCTCGCTCTCCGATGCTGACGACGCTGTGGACGAGGCGACACTCCACGTCCCCGAAGGTGCGTTCGGTGTTCCACGCTTTCCTCTCCATCCAGACTTCGCCGAGGGTTGGTTGATGACCTGCGGGGCTGTCCGAGCACCGAGACCGTCTTCGGGTCTGCTCGTATGGCAGTGTTGAGAACCGTTGCTCATTTGATCAACGGAGGAGGTCGACGAGTATGCCGACTGTGAGGAGGAACTAGAGCTGAATCCGCCCCACACACGGTGTACTCTCTTGCCAATGCCGATGGCGATGCCAGCGGCGGTTGGTGCGAGGCTACCTGTCATACTGACAGCGGTTTGACGGAATGAAGGAGGGTGAGAGACGGAAGGATGATTGGCAGTCGCTACCCGGGGTTGTGGTGGTGGGGGAGTAGGTAGCGGACGCTCCGCGTTTACACGACCTGCCGATGACGGCGGCGGCGCAGTTGTCGCTGACCATGCTGCAAGTCGGCCCCGTATGTTGCTGCTTGTACTGTGTGCGGCTCCAGGCGTTGATGTGGGTGTAATGAAACCTTCCGCGGCTGCTCTGGTGAGGGTTGGAGTGTTTTTGGCAGACATGATGGGCGAGATCGGGGAGCTGGGGGAGCTGAATGAATGTGGTTCTGACGTGATGAGCGGTTCAGGAGAGCCAGACTTCATTCGAAGACCATAGCCAGGACTTAACGACATTGAACGCCGGTGTATAGCTTTGAGAGACGGCGTAGGTGATGGCCGACCTGTTCCTCGCATTCCCGTCTCCCCATCCAGATCACCCTCCTCCGGCATCGCGAAATCAGCATCGGTAATCAATGCGCTGAGGCGTTTGTTCACTGCAACGACAGTGTGGCCTGAATGCGAGGACTCAGCCAGAGACACAGGTCGTGGCGAACGGTTGCCAAACGTGCCTGGACGAACAGTGATACGGCTAGCCACAGTCGAATCACTTTTGCGCCAATCTTGTTTGGTTTCCAAGTCAGCCTTGTCTTTCGCGGGGTTCGTTTCGCACTTGTTTACGTGATCAGTACTAGGCAGAGACGTGAGTGATGACTGCGAGAAGGTAGCCAGTCTAGCAGTCGATGGAGGAGTCGGTGTCGGGGTGAGTGGCAGCTTCTTGTCAACAAAGGCATCGGAGGCACTGGAGAGCGGCGTTTGCAATGGCGGTGATCCACTGAACTTCGGAGATTTGGGCGACTGGCTCTGTCTTCGATTCCCGCCAAACACGTTGAATGAAGAGGACAACTGGAGGGGAATGAAGTTCTTAGTGCCTTTCGTTTGTCGCGGAGGCAGTTGACTCTGCTGCACCTCTGCTTCGGCACCTTTCGACGCGAGCGGCGTCGTCGGTGATGGTGTTGAGAAGTCACGTTCCTTTCCCTTCCCATTTCCAGCGACGGGAGACTGCCCGCCTAATAGCACCGCAACATCTTCTGACTTCTTCCTCCGGCCTTGCCAGACGCGTTTGAACCTGTTACCACCTGAAATGCTCTCGTTGGAGGGGGTGAGCACGACGGGATCTGGCCGCGAGAGGGTCTGACCCATCTGTTGGGTCAAGGAGTGTGGAGCACGAGGAGCGGAGGATTTGGAGAGGGGGAAGAAACGGCTCTTAGAGGGGGCAGAAGAGGGGAGCGTCTGATCGGCGAAGGCGATATCGGACGAACTCGAGTTGGAAGCTGGAATGGGGCCTGGGGGGAGGTTGGACGAAGATGCATCAGAGGAGAAGGAGGAAAGAGAGGTCTGCGAATGGGAAGGGAGCACGACGGGCATGCTGCTAGGTTGTGGTTGGACGCTGATATCTTTGTTCCGACGATGCTGGCTGCGATGCATGATGCAAGGGGCGTGTGTGTGAGGAAAGCAAGAAACGATGAGGCGTGGAGATGCGGAAAGGGCAGGTGGCTAGATTGAAGAGAGTAGATAGCAGATGCTGAGCGCGCAAGACATGCGATTTCTTGGCCGTATCCGGTGAGAATCTGGTAATTGAGACGAAGAGCAGTCAATTGCGAGCACAGAAGATGGGCAGAAAAGGGGGAGAAACGCGGCAGCAAGGTGTTGTTGGAGAAAGTGTGATTGAAGCCAGTAACACGTACCGATGATGGTCGGAGCACAGCTGCACGAACAACGACGATGACAACAAGAACTCGCGACAAGAAGCGAGAAGAAAATGGCGGGCACGACAAGAACAACGACGACGGTGACAGCGACGACGACGACGACGAGCAGGGTGTCGGTCGGGTCGAGGGAGAGGAGAGTGTTTGAGGACGTACTAGACGCCCACTCTCCTTCCGTGATCCTAGAACAAATCAAATATAGATGACTTTAGGCTGCTTACGCTACGGTGTCTATGTACAGATTCCTCTAAACTAACAAGGGTCATGTCCAACACCAAAGATGGAGTTTCAACAGAATATATCAATCACAATCCCTCTCAACCATCTTTCGCGGACCAGCGGGGGCAAGATCCCCCACAAGAGCGCGATTCAGGGCATCCAAACGATCAGGGTCAAGTGGCACCCAAGAACTCCTTCACGAGCTCGTACGTGAAGAAACTCGTGGCGATACTCGGTGCTACTTTCACTGAACACCCCACAATCAGTCAGCCTAGATCACTCGTACATGATAGAAGCCCAGACGTACGCAGATTGGGCCAGAGTCCCCGATAGAGTCCCTTCACACCTTCCGTTCGCACAATACTCTGAAGCGCATCGAGCGCACCGTTGTATTTCACTCCCAGCGAGTTCATCCCCGTCACCTGCATCTTGCGGCGAAGCACGTCAAAAGGATATGTGATCGTCTGTGATATTGAGCCTGGAAAAATCATCGTCAGGCATAGATACTGCCAAAGTAAGCCAGTGCAACTCACCAGCTAGCGCGCCGCAGCTCAGTTTGCGAGCAACACTGCTCTTGCCAGGAGGCGTGATGATTCCTCGCAGGGTTTCGTACGCGGCGAAGTTCAGGCCTATCAACACGACCGGGAATCAGCACATCGCTTCTGGTTACATACGAGCGCGTTGCAGTACTTACCCACATAAGGAGCGACTCCCATCGCAGTGGGAATCAAGCCCCGGTACAGTGCCCGGACACCACCTTCTTCGCGCATGACTTTCAACGTCATTCCCCACATGGTCAACTCTGCTTTGCTGAAAGTGGCTGCAACGGCAAGCTGTGCGTTCGGTACCGCCGCTGACGCTACAGACGATGAAGTGTGGTAAGCGGACACTAGCGAAGGTTTCGCTGAAGCAGTGGTAGGCGGCGGACTCGGATTAGATATGGGTATCGACGCAGTTGCGATGGATAATCGGGAGCGCACGAGGTCTAGCGGATATGTTGTACCTAAGAAAACGTGAGAACAAGGTGGTGACATCATCGTGAACTTCCAAATTTTCAATTGAATGGAGGAGCAAGGACGACGTACAAACAGATGTGATACCCGCGAGGGCACCGCTGGAAAGACGTGTTGCAGTGTCAAGCGGTGTAGCACCATATCCAGTGAACCACTACGCAGCTCGAGTCAAGCCGTCAGCTATACATGAGTTCAATGCATTGCCTGCACATACCTTCTTCAGCTGTTCATAGGTTGTGAACTGAACCGCACTGTTCCAGGACGATGAGGAACGTGTACAACGCGGTGTGAGGGCGGTTCGTACCTGTAAGGAATGATACGCAAGCAGTTGATTCCGTTCCCTCGCATGAAGCCTTTGAAGCCCTCCTCTCTCCACATTCTCGCTAAGCTCGACCAGACACCCCGGTACTGACGAGACGAACTTGTTGGTTGTACTTGTCTGTCGGATCATGAGCAACACCGGGGAGCGTGTTAGCGTCATATGACTGGCATGGAATCACAGGACATACTGGATGATTTTCAGCCTCTCCAACGGGCTCACCACCGTCCTGGATACGGCACCAGCGCATCCACCTGCAATGAAGTACGAGGCGATCTGCGGGTCAAGGGACTGGATGAAGGTTGGTTTCTTTGGTTTCTCTATAGCTTGCGGCGCAGGGACAGCCTGAATGACTTGAGATGGCGTGGGCACGCCGACTATGGCAGATGTCGTGGAAGCCACCATTGAGGACGACGATGAGGAAGAAGGGGGTACTATCGATGTGGTCATGACTGTAGGGAATGGATCATCTATGACTTTGTAGTAGAGTTGCTGGGTTGTATAGCCGAGGAACGTTCGAGGATCTACCAAGGTTCCTTCTGGGTCGACGAGACCAGCTAGTAAGAATAGAGTGGGAGGACAGAGAGTAGGATCTGTGCGATGCGATTGACGGTTAGTGTCAACGGCACACTTGGTTGACGAGGAAACGATGAACAGGAAGTAAACAGGTGAACAAGCAAGAAGCGCCTGTCGAAACAACACCACAGAGCCCGGCCCGCCACACCGGAGTTACTCACACACTCTTGGCACACACACAACACATGCATCGGTATCACAGTCACTCAAGATTTGTATGGATCAACAGACGCAAAGCAAAGCAACGCGCGAGTCAAGATAATATAGCAACAAGTGTCCCCGACGCTAGTGAGGTCCTCACTGAAACAGTGTCCGCTCTCGTTTTGTCAAATGCTACAAAGTCAACGCTGCCCACATCTCTTTCATTCTGCCGGTGGGGGGACAGCACCACGGCCCTCGCTGAATCCACCTAGCCCAGCGTTAGACAGACCTGCGTTCACTTGGAGAAGGGATAGACTGACCTCGTCCACGTCCACGTCCACGGCCACGGTGCTCTCCATCATCACCACCCCTCCAGTCGCCGTTCGAGCGGCCACCACGGTAGCCTACGGATATTACACTCAGTAAAGCATGGTCGAACCCGACGTGAGCAGGTACGTACCACCGCGTTCACCACCACGGAAGCTGCCACGATCACCACCACGGAACTCACCACGATCACCACGGAATTCACCACGATCGCCACGGGATTCACCACGCTCGCCGCCACGGTCCCCACCACGGAATACACCACGATCTCCACCCCGGTATGCACCACGGTCACCACGGAAGTTCCCTCTGAAGCCACCACGGTCTCCACCACGGAAGCCTCTCCGGCCTCGCGAGCCACGAGCACGCTGAGCTGATACGAAACCGTCGTCGTCGACAGTTGGACCGTTGTTCAGTTGTTCCATGTGGGGTTGAGGAGTCTGAGGAGCTGGTGTCGGCGGCGAAGGAGTCAGAGTCCCGTCTGGTGTACCGAACTTGGCTTGGAGACCTGCAATCGAAGGAAGACCACCATCCTCCTCGTCCGCCCAGTTGATGGCGCCTTCTTTAGAGTACTGCAAACAAAGGTGTCAGCTATTCCTTGCTCGTATATGATGGAAGTTACCGACCTCCGTCGTTGTTGTCACAGTGACAGTATCCTGGACCACGGTGTGTCCGTTCACTTCCACCTCAGCAATAGTTTCCGTGACCTCGACTTCTGGTAGTGCAGCGTCGCTCTCGATCTGTACCCACTCTTGCTGTTCAGTTGCACTTTGGCTCAACTCCGGGTTGGCCTCCAGCTCATCTTCCTGCATGAAGTGGAAGCTGCCTGAGGTCGCCAGAGAAGGGGGCAAGCCACCGACAGTAATCTCTGGTGTCGGGGCACTTTCCTCTGACTGCTCGATCGATTCCTCCACAGATTCTGGCGTTTCGGTCGCTGCAGGGTTGACATAGAGTTGGGTGATCTCGACGAGTCTGCTGTCTGTGAGAATGCATTAGCACACTTCATAACGAATGGATTTTTGATGCACTCACAGGATACTCCCTGAATTTCTCCTTCGCCGGAGATGAAGGACCGCACGACCTCAGTCTTGCTGTCTGCATCTTCGCCTAGAAGCGTCTCAGTGACGGAGTATACGGCAAGACCCTCGGATTCGCTCAGACCGAGGCCGGTGGCAGAAGGGTGTGCGGCAGTGAGGGCTGAGTGGAGCCGGAAGAAGGTGAGGAGGTCTCTGGTTTTAATATGGTGTGATTGCTATTGAGTGGAAGTCAACGACATAAACTGTTGGACTGAAACGCAATGCATACCTCAGCAGCAGCGACAGCATCGTCGATGCGTTGTTGTTCTGCTTGTGCGGCTTGGGCCTCCTTCAACGCGATCTCCCGGTTGTCCTCAGCTTCGTGTTGCTGAAAAGAGGTAAATGAACTGTTAACAAAGGTGCTGGTGCACCAACCTCGATGGCCTTCTTGACCTCCTCCAACTCCTTGTAGATGCCTTCAAGGACGGGGAGAGTTTTCAGAGTGCGCTTTTGATCATCGTTGAGCTTCTCCGGAGGGTTGGTAGAGTAACTCTGAATGCGCAACTGCAAGACATTCGAACTTGTGAGTTGGGTTTTATGTAAGGATTGCGGATAAAAACACATACAATTTTCTTGTTGGTGGCTTTCATACGTTTCGAGACCATCTCAGCCAACGGGCTGTTCTTATTGGCACCGTCCAGGATCGGGGTAGTTGCCTCAGGAATCTCCTCAGGCTGCGACAACAGCTGGTTTGCCACTGAACCAGCCTTGATATCCTCAGAGCTGGGAGCCATTTCGATTTGAGAAGCAGCCGGAGTATCGGGGACGTCGACGTGGTCGCCATCGGCAGACTTTGCGGGGGTCTTGCGCTTCTTTTTCTGAGATTTAGAGGAGGGTGGCGGGGGAGGTGCGCCGGGAACGATACGATGCTGGACGACGGGGGATGATACGCTGGACATGGTGACGAGACGGGGCGGGTGACGACGAGGAAAGGGCGGGATTGACAATGAGCTGGAGCGGAGGGTTGACGAGACGAACGACGACGCAAGCTCGCAAAAATCAAATACTTGGCCAACTCTATTTCCCTCTTCCCACGCTTTCACAGCGCGCTCCGTCTTTCTTTTGCTCTTCGACCACACCCACACCATCTTCCCGGTTTCCGACGAAACATACTCTTTGTTATTGGTAAACCTAAGACTCGTGTATTCTCAATCTGACGACCTGGATATGCCGACAGTCCAACGGTAGCACAACATACTGTGCACACGACCTCGACGGCCACTGATCGGGTCCAAATGTCTGGGCCCTGCGGAGGAGGGGCAGTCTGAATCGCAATATTGGGCTTGCGTCTGGGGCTGGCAGAACCCACTGGATTCTACTATGCAGGTCATGACTAGGGATATGCCAACCGCCCTTCGTTTCTTGTTGTTCTCCATCTACTTCGTGCAGAATGACCGCTATGGATTGTGCAGAACTCAGCTCCAACAGATTCCTCACCCCGGATGCTCGCTCTCCAGACGACCAGGTCATCCCGACGCGGCATCCTGACCTGTGTTTCAACGACGGAAACATCGTCGTACTCGCCAAGGACACCTGTTTCATCGTACATCAAGGCCCTCTCAGTCGACATTCTCCCGTTCTGAAGAAGTTGATCGATGAGCTGCCTTCCACCAATCCCCGTTTCATAGAAGGCTTGCCTGCTCTCGTCGTCGAGTACAGCCCAGAGGAGGTGTCCTACTTTCTACGGACTCTGTACGGGTGAGTACTTCTGGACTTGCATTTCCGAAATATTCTTGACACCATCCCCAGATTCCCCGTTACCATGGTCGGACAGGACTTTCCCGTCACCCATGCGCTTCTCAAGCTTGCGACAGCGTATGAAGTCGATAATCTCCGCGAGGAAATCATCCATCGCCTCGGTCAGTCCTGGCCTACGACCTTAGGTCAGTGGGAGGTTAGAGAGAAGAGTGCTGTCAACGAGGAGGGTGTATATGCTCCTCGACCAAAATTGCCTCATCCCATGTGCGTCCGACGTTGCCCGTATAGTCTCATCGCATACTCACGCTACCTGTCTGTAGCTTGGTGATATCTGCCGCTCAAGATGTGGGCGCGCTGGACCTCCTACCGTCCGCTTTCTACGATCTATCTCGTTACCTTCCGAGTCAAGTCTCCACTGGATACAAAGATCCCATCACCTTGACTGTTCACCGACTCACACCGGACGATCTGTTCAGAGTCTTCCGAGGCAAGGAGCAAACAGCGCGCTTCTTCTCTACGTTCATCGTCAACGAGCTCGAAGGACGCATGCCTTCCAAGTTCTGCCAGTACAGGAGCGAGTCAGTCCCCTCTCGCAAACGCTGCTGCCAGGTCGCATTCGAAACCATTACTTTGTCCATCTTGCGCGACTCGAACGGGATGATTCTGAACCACAACTCGGACCCCCTGTTTGCTATCGCCGACAGCCTTGCCATGCAGACGAAGGAAGATGCTCCTGGCGCGGAGAACATTGCTACCTATAGAGCTTGCGAAGCTTGTCGTTTAGAGTATGGCGCCGTGGTGAAGGGCGTGAGGGAGGAGTTCTGGAGGCGACTTCCGGAATGGTTTGATCTTTCGGTATCTACTTGGGCCTAGCTTCTGGTGATTATACTTTCTGTGGCGATATGCAGAGATGAATGGATGTATTATGATGACCTCTTGAAATGCTCTTGTTCGACTCTGGCAGGTGGTGACTAAAGCGCGTCCCGTCACACGCACGTGATTCGTGACCGAGTACTGGTGACTCGGCCTTGCGAAAGCTTCAGCCAGGGAATCCTGCATATACGTCAAAATGCAGGTCCTCGACTTTGATGATGACTCCGGATACTCTGATGATCTCTTTGTTGACTCCGACGAGACCTTGTTCGATTTCATAGGCACACCTGCAAAATGGAGCGTCGATCCTGTCAAGTTGGAGGAACTCTCTTCACCAATTTTAAGTGGTGAAGCCGACAAATTGATGATCTTTGGCGGCCGTGACGATGAAGACGAAGACGCGGGGGAGATAAACGATGAAATGAATGGTGACCAGATGGAAGAGGACGACCCAAAGTGAAGTTCATGTCAATTACCTACATTTCCGTACTGACGATGTCCTAGATCCATCGCAATGCAACATATAGAAGACATGACCTTGGACTTCTTGTCGCAGCTATCTGAAGCAATAGAATGCGCAGGTCCTGAATCCACGAAGAATGTCCAGAGTATATCGTTACGCCTTGCAGACAGGACCAAACTCACCGGACCAGATGGGTAAGAGACATTTTCGTCTGATCACCGAAAGGTTTAGCATATACTCACCACAAGTCTCGCTTCCAGGTCATTTGGTACGCGAACGCTCACATATCCGAGAAAGGCTCAGAATAGCAGTAGCTGCAAGCCATTTGGTCTGTATATTCGGTGAAGGAATACCATACGTTGCACTCATTGTTCTCCTAGCTCAATTGTTCAGGGTGATGGATCTGATGCATGAAGCATTGTCTGACGACACGCCGACCACAAAACGGTATTGTCGTCGTCGTCCCGTCCCGTCACTGACTAACGAGTCGTCCTAGCGACATGTATTACAAGGATGTAGCTCTCTTCAAACAACAATCAGTGGTGGACAAGGTTAGTCTTCGACATCCGTATCCCTAGTTGTCTGATCCGGAGACTGTCCTGCAGCTTGTCGACGACATTGCTGCGAGTGCAGGAGTATGTCGCTCGGATCTGAATGTGGTACGTGACTGACCTCTCGCTTCAGAATTACTCCCTGACCGCATACACCCAACTTCTCCAGCGTGCGTCCGCCAAAGGACTTTTCTGTGGCTCAGCACTAGTGGTACACCTGCGCAGTGGGGGTACATTGTACGGAGCCGATAGTGAAGTAGGACCCCCTCCATACAAAATGCCGCCGTTCTTACGTCTGTCCAGGGGACGTTGATACCTGCGTCCGATGAGATTGAACGCTTTGAGGTCAACGAAGAATTGCGGTGGGTGCTTGTGGTTGAGAAAGAAGTATGTGAAGAAATCGGTGCATCCAGTTGTCTAGGCATACTCATTCTTCCATCGCCAGGCGGTTTTCCAGACCCTTGCTCACATGCAAATTACCCGGTTTGGCGACTTTAACGGCCCAGGGATTGTCATCACGGTACGCTCGTGCTGTCTTGCATGCGCTTAGCACGAGCTGAACATACAGCATTGAAGGGCAAAGGTTATCCTGACGTTGCGACTCGTCAGCTCGTCTGTACACTGGCAGAGAACCTACCGGATAGGTGAGTAGACATCCACAGTTTGAACGACTTGGAACTGAGCACATTGTTCCTAGTGTTCCGATACTGGCATTAGTGGACGCGGATCCATACGGTATTGATATCCTGTCGGTGTATAAATATGGCAGCGTCGCCATGTCTCACGAGTATGAGAGTTTGGCTGCGCCAAGAATCAAATGGATAGGCGTCTTCAGCAGCGAACTTGCCAGGTAAGCCTTGGCATCATACAGCTCCTGGTAATGATACTCGCGCTGAAGCATAATTCGAAAAGCCTCTCAATCGACAAAGATGACATGATTCCAATCACTAAGCGAGACGAACAGAAGGTACGATGTGATCCCTGCATGTATATTTGTTTCGGTCTCTGACCATTGCTCAAGGCTTTGTCGATGCTCCGACGAACACTGCCTAAGAAATGGAGGTACGATTCAAAGCCCCCGATTCCTATGTGATGTTGCTCACTGTCCTCCCTTGTTTCCAGGCGAGAACTGCAGCATATGATCTTCACACGTCGTAAAGCAGAAATCGAGATATTGTCCCGTGCTATATACCAGAACGAAACTATGATACCAGTCGAGGATGGCAGCGCGCCTCAGACTTGCTCTGAGAATAGGCTCGTCAACTTTGTCCATAGAAAGATATGCGTGGCCAACAAGGCCTGAGATGTAAGACCGGAAGCGGTATATTATGTCTGTCACTTTCTATAACAAAATTGGTTGGGGATGTCCATCGCCAAAAGTGAATCAAAACCGCTACTTGCCAACAATGAGACACCATGTCCGACGCAGCACCACTATCAAGGACCCCGTTCATTTGCAACTACTGCAGAAGCACGATGATCCACTGAGTCTGGGTTTGGAGCCTATCCTCCAAGCCCACGACTCGCTTGCGTGTGATAATCGTCCGTGGGTGAGTAGCTCGGAGGAGGATCGGAAGGGACACCCCTAGAGAAGGCTGCTGCAACGAGGTCTTCTGAATCCTTCCTGTGATGTGTTTCCAAGCGTTTCTGATAGAATGCCATCTCCGTCAAGAGGCCGGCTTCCTCAGAGGGTGCGGCATTTGACAAAGGACTGAACATGCTTGATACGCGAGAGTCTGACGCATCGGACAACATCCCATTCGACAGCGTCGATGCCCTCCAAGTGGAGGGAGGTTGCGAGCTAGACTCTGGTTTCATCGTGCTGTTGCCACCAGCAGTAAGTGTCTGGATTCCGGTGTCTGGAGGAGGCGAAACGGGAGGTAGTGGCGGCAGCGATCGGTCAAGTGTTTGAGAGCCGTTGTGAGGATTGGGAAGCGTTGCATCTGAGAAAGATCTGGAGTGATGGAGAGCGGAAGAGCCCAGGTTGGCGTAGGTGACTGGCTGACGATGGCCTCCTGCTCCCGGTGCTTCAGCCATTGCGATCATCGGAGATACTTGATATGCACTAGCGGGTTGGATAGTGACTGGTTTGTCCGACGCAAGGTGCATATCTCCGGCTTTGCCATTCGCTTCCACGGCTCGCAGCGCAGCTTGCTGCCTCCGCCTCAACCAAACCCATAGGCCTCCTACCAGGAGTATAAGGGCAACTATTCGGACTATCAGCGACACAAAATCATGATGGGTGCTTTAGAGCCAACGCACGAATCCCTATCACAATTCCCGCAATCGCAGCCTTGTTAAAGCCTGATGTATGTCCGCTTTCAGTACCATCACCGCCTTCGGGCGACTCGGAACCAACTTGGGACGGTTGGAGCGTCGGAGTGTTGCTGGATGATTGAGTACGGGACGGCCGAGAGTGATCACTGAAAGAAGAGGGACAAGTATCGCTGCCGCATGGGTCGGAGTCGTCGCCAGGATCTGCTCTAATATACATACTATGTCAGACCACACCACATACATCAAGCTTGGCTCTGCACTCACCGCCGTTGGACTGCCCTCATGGATGGTCAACACAGCGTAAAAGGGTGCCTCCGTCCTTACTTCTATGGTGAGAAATATTGGTTCACGGGTGGGAAGGGGGGCGAAGTCGAGGCTGGTGTTCTTAAATGCCGCAGCATGGCATTAAGCCACTGTCACTGCTGCCAAGAATATGCATTCCGTCGCTCATGGGGGAACGGAAGGCCACAGAGCACTGCCAACACGATGGCCGGTGGGATAGTTCGGCGCAACAGGGATGCCAGGAGGAGAAGAGGTGAGAGATCATGTCCACTTAAACGCCGCGCGCAGTAGGATGTACTTGGCAAAACGCGTTCTGCTAAGTCACGCGCTAAAACGCGATCGCGACGCGTCAGTCACGTGCGAGTGCGTCGAACGCGACGCGTTGACACAGCGGAGTGCGAAACCGTGCAATCTCCGCTCGGCGTTAAAGCTCGTCCCCAGTCTCTTCATCTTTTCTCCAGACCTCCCATCGTCGTCGACGTCGCCCACAGCGTCCAAGACACACACTCCTCATTGTTGGTCATCATGCAGACTCGTTCACATCGCGGCACCGTGCTGGGAAAGCGCGACGCTCCCAGCGAGTCGTCGTCGTCCACGACATGCGATTCTTATGACGACGGTGTACAGCTGATGACACCACAATCATCTCCAAATCCAAAGCGTATGAAGACTTCGTCCACGCTTTGTGAAGGTGACTGGAACAAAGAAAATATACCCCCATTCAAGATCGAGGTTCTCAACTCTTCACCTTCCACAAGGGCCACGAGGTCTTTGCGGAGAACAAGTACCATATCAGACGCGCATTCGACGCCACGGGCTGGACAATGTGAGTCTCACCGTTCGTCATTAATGCCTTGCAAATTCTTAGTCTATCGTAGCTCTTCGCAGACATAACTCCATGTCAAGCTTGGACCCACGTACACCAGTCTCGGGTCCTCCACACATCTCCCTCGCTACGCCACCTTCTACTCCTCCATCTGCTCTTCTACCCATCAGTGCTAGAGCACGCGCTCTCCTTCGTGCCACTTGCAACAACGCCGGCGGCCTTGCTGGCCGCGCAGATGAAGTTGCCACTGTCCAGTGCTTTGTTCGGGCGCTCCTCCTCTCGCCGGCAAATGTTGATGGCCCCGAATATTCGGTCCTGTACATCTCGGGATCTCCGGGTACAGGTAAAACTGCTCTCGTGAACACAGTGCTCAATTCGATGCAGTCGGACCTGGCTGTCGCTGAGGTCGAGTCCATCGCTGTCAACTGCATGGCTCTGAACAGCGTCGAAGCTTTGTGGATCCGGCTCGTTGAGGCTCTAGGCGGCTCTTCTAAGACTAAGAAGGTCAAGGAGACGCCGTATAAAACTTTGAGCAGACTTCTGTCCGAGAGGCAGTCAAAATGGTAAGAGCATTCCTATTTCATCTCGAGAGATGTTGCTGAGTGTCTTCTCCAGCATTATACTTCTCGATGAATTGGATCACATCGCCTCGTCGGCTCAGTCTCTCACGACGCTCTTCACACTCTTCCATCAGCATTCCCTTTGCATCCGTCTCATTGGCATTGCCAATACCCATACCCTAACCTCATCATCGAACTCTACCGTATCCGTGGAATCATTGCGCCACGTTCAAACTTGCCATTTCGCGCCCTATGCTCCTCCACAACTCCTTGACATCCTTCACAAAAGATTGTCTCCGCTTTCTGGTGACAGTTCTTTGGAGTCCGTGGACAAGTTCCTCCCTCGAGCCACTTTGATGCTTTTGACAAAGAAGATCGCTGCTCAGACGGGTGATGTTCGTGCGTTGTTTGAGGTCCTCCGTGGCGCCATCGACATCGCCATGATCTCGGAGACATCGTCCAATCCCATGGCTGCACCTACGCCTGCAGTTACACCTTCGCATGTTCTTGCTGCGCTGAAGGCATATACACCCGCTGGTACAGCATCCCGAGCCACCCCCTCTACGACTGCCTCGCTGAATAGCGAGTTGGTTGCCAAGGTTCATAACCTTGGACTGCAAGGTCGCCTTGTCCTCCTCTCGTTGATGCTTGGAAGCCGTCGTGTCGGTCTTGGACTTGCCCTTTCGGGCCCTACCAATCGCACTCCCTCTACTCCCACGAAAAGGCGGAACAACGCGACTGCCAAGGCGGACAACGCGGTGTGTAATGGTGTAGACATGAACCAGCTCCACGTCTACTACACTACCATCCTCTCACGCTCTGACACTGAGGTATTTACACCTGTATCAAGGAGCGAATTCGGCGATCTCGTTGGCGTTCTGGAGACGGTCGGCCTAGTCTCCATCTCATCTTCTTCGGGTCTTCCTTCCACTCCCACCAAGTCTGGTCGTAAAGGCTTGCAACGAACAACCTCGTTCGGTCCTAGTTCCAACACGGGCGGTCAAGTGGTCCGGTTGGCTGAGGGCATTCGATTGGACGAAGTCACTCGAGGGCTTGGAATCGACGCTGACATTGTCGGCGGGGATGTTCGGTCCCAGGAGGTCAGAGCAATTGCTGACAAGGAGCGAGCGCGCATTGCGAAGGATGCCAGGGTTGTCCCCAGTGTTGCATATTTGACCGTGTTCGAAGGCGCCATCGAGAATTAAACTCGTCATACCTCTCCATCCTCCTCATTGCTATATAAGTATGCTGTTCCTAGCTCATCGCATTCGTCTTCAATCATACCATGCATGTCCTCATTCACGTTGTAGTTTTGTATCGTTCCCACTAATGTTGGTTCTCGAGTTCGCTGTCATTTTTCTCGCCTGTTCTCCAGTGCTTCGCGTCATTCCCCTTGTCAACCCTCATGATTTGTAGGCCTCGTCGCATTATGTCAGTAGATTTGTAGTACACTCCATCGCAATATATCAGGATTTCATGGCTAAATGGTGGTGCCGCTGCCCAATCCTACATGTTACTTGGAGCCTACGTACATACTGAGTTTCACGTATGGGTGTTTCATTGCGATACCCCGAATCTGTGCTAGTTCAACGGGATGTGGTAAAGCAAGTATCTCTTGAATACACGATGGCAAAGCGTCTGGCTTGGGGGGCGTAGAGAGAAGTGCAGAAAGAAGAGCGATATGTTTACTCTGTTCCCTTAGCTCTGCGTCGTCTTCGGATCCTACAATAGAAATGAGTTTGGTAGGAGATACGACCACTGCTGCACGCACCTGTCACACGTGTATTATCATCCTCGTAGGAAGGTACATACTTGCTCAAGTCAGAGTTCCGATTGAATGGATGCATGAGGACGACTTACTTGCAAGATAACATTCCTGACCGAATCGGACAATGACCATGACCGGACAGCGATAGTGTCATCCACATCTGAAGGCGGTAGACCAACGATTATTCTACCGGAAGGATCGACTCTGTAGCTAGTACTCTGTGAGAAATGCATAATCAGATAATGCACATATGCCACCAAACCAGTTGCCACACAGACCTCCACGTAGTCTTGAAGTTTGGCATCAGATAATTGTAATTCAGTTCGCAGGTATGCAGTCACGTCCTAGAAGGGGCTCGTTTGACTGTTTGTATCATAAGTGCGCGAAGGATCTCTTACCATAACATCTGTGTACTGCATGTTATCTTAGCATCATTCGTAACTTGACGAAACCAAGTACTTACAAACCGAAGGATTTTCTGAATGCACGTCGCGATGCTCGAATCAACTAGCAGGTTCCTAATGTAGGCGCGAAGTGGGATCGTGTCCACTTTGAAAGGTCAAGAAAGATAAAATCTGCCAATATGCAACACTCACCGTCGCCCATGACAACGAAGGGAGTCGGCGTCCCAGGTGCAGATATGCCCAGTAAGTGAGGTAGATTTGTATGCCTGGAAGTTAACGCACGAGTGAGCTTACCTGCCGCATACAGCATAAAAACTCTGGCCGCCAAGACGTACTGTATATTGCGTAGGATTCCAACATCTCTCGTCCAACTCTGCATCGAGGTGTTCGAAAAGATGTCCATGAAATCAGATGGAGTGTCAGCTTACATTTTGTGCACTACCATCATTTGGAGATGCTTCGTATCTCTTCAATAATGCGGGTTGTGTTTTTGAAAGCTGAATTTCCACCGCCCCGGAGAGCCAACCGTCTTTGATGCGACTACGACCTTTCAGCGTAATGTCGGACTGGTGAAACACACGATACTGAACAAGATTGAGTATCAGGAGACAGTGCAGAGTACTTGGTACTTACTGCAGGTTTGTCGAGTAAGTCATATTCTGAGTTCTCGGCCGTAGGAGATGGTGACTGAGCGGATGGTACGGATTCAGTCTGCTTGGGTACATGAGTACGACCGAGAAAGATGGTATGCGTGAACGAACCTCGGACGAAGAATCATAGACCCAATCATTCTCTGGCTGTGTCACGATGGCGTGCGGCTGGGATAGTACGGTATCATGATCAGTCACTATACTGATATCCTGCTCTTCCTGATTCAAAGAGGTATCTTCGAGTACGCTGAAAGAGGCCTCAGACACATCTTCCGGTTCGTCTGTGTACAACAAATTGGATGTCTGTAGCACCTGAGCGTCCGGAGTTCTCTCATCCAGCACCGATGAACCGGACGCTCGGCCGACAGTATAATGTATGTTCAAAACAGTGAAAATCTAGAACAGTGAGGGTCAGCGACAAGGCCCGGGAGACAAGATGCTCCAGATAAATATCTACCTGAAAAGATCTTGCAGCGTCGTCTAATTCTGCGTTGTAGTCTGTCAACGCACCGGAAATGGCAGCCTTTCGGAGGATGCGAGAATGCCACTTGTTCTGGGTCTCTTCTATGAGACTCTTATGAATCGAGTCCAATGTGCTAGCGAGGCTTAGATCGCACACACCAGTGCGAAGCCAATCTGAACTTACGATTCAAATTTTCGCAGATTCTTGACAAGTGAAGCTGGCGCCGTATCCCATTGATCGCCCATCTGAAGTTGGATTTCTGTCAGGAGGTCGAGGCATCGCTGGGCAAGACGATAACATTCTGCTTGGTTTGTCTTCATGCTCTATTAGTAATGAATGTAAGTATTGATTGTACTGTAATTTTCAAAAAGCTACCTGGATGGTTTCAAAAATGAGCAGCAATATCGAAGCAGCTGCACAAGCGGGCGGGCACGAGTCACTGATGTCTCTTGCGAGACGAGAGGCTGAAACTGTTGCCTTCAACAGATTCTGCGCAGTCGAGGTAGTTCGAGACATGTTCAATAACGGTGGTCTGGGTACAAGGTCAGATAGAGGTTGTATGATCCTGGTTATATGTACGAAAGCCTGGTTAGATCGCCATTGGCATGACTACCATGACGGCGTGAAAAAGGATATACCCGAGGTTTGAACAGACGTATGTCAACCAGCTGTTTGATGCGAATTCGAATTGTCTCGGAGGTTGTCCTTTGTTTGTACTTATTTGCATGAGGGGACGCCTGAACACCACACGCCCGGGGCTGGAACACGCGACAACTCGAAAAAGAACGAATACACACTGCATCAGGGACAGCTCATAACTCCATTTCTGACCTCTGTTCATTCTGCGGATCTTTTTGATACACGACTTCTCCACCACTCCGCAACATCTATCCGAATCAAGAGATCAGCCAAACAATCGCTCACGCGCGATGCTTGTTTCGCGGTAGGTAATTGAGCCTTTGCAAAAGGGCGCCCTGCCATGGTACCTCGTTCCACGAGGGCAGAAAGCACTTTGACCTACAGCAAGATGAACAAGTGTATGTGGAGAGACGACGAGTCAGGATGAACATACCAAAGTCGTGACTTTGAGGCGAAACTGTTTGAACAGCGTTTCGAGAGGAGATACGGCTTGATACTCCTTTGTTTCCCCAGTGGCCACATCACTCATGAGGAGGCCGAACTCGAGGATAACTTCCAAAACACCACGCAACAGGTCTCCCACCGGCTTCTGGCCAGACCGCAAGAGGCACGCGCTCAGAATATCATCCATCACGTTGGAGTGGTAATCCGCGAGGGCAAACACGTCAGGAAATAAACACGCGTTCGTAGAGAAGCCCTCGGAAGGAGGCGAGAGCACGTCGAGGAAGGCATCGAAGTTGCTTCTGATCGCAGTGTCGTAGACATAGGAACTGAGAGCAGTCACAAATGCGTGTGCGACGAAACGAAATTGGAGAAAGAGTCGGTGGGAAGGTGTAAATGTTGGAAAGAGTGGAGGGTTGCTCCTGCGAGTCATACGGAACAACGCTCGAACAACATTATCAACTGGGAAGTGAGATAAATGTCAGGATCATCCAGGTATCATGTATGGCTGACTTACCTCGCATCAACCGTAGATTGAAGGCGAAGATTCGATGGTACTTCGAGAGTATCGTGGGCGTAATCAGGGTAGCCAATGGTTCCGGTGGTTGATACTCCATATACAAGAAGTCTAACGCTCTGTATTTCGTATGTCAATAACAGGTAGATCGTAGGTTAAGAATGTGGCACTGACTCCATCGCTGAAACGCCAAGATGTCAGTGTATAGACAATGCGGGACAGTCGCGACACTCACAGCGAGCTTTGAGCCATTTCGCATCACCGATGGTAGGAAGATCTCGGATAGCAAACCCTAGTCGCCATTCTGCTTCCTGTAGAATGCGAGCTCGACCGTCAACCTCAAGACCAGCATGATCTACTTCAACAATATGTGACAACCGATACTCCAGGTTGAGCGAGTCAATGATTACTGTCCGCAGAAAAAAACTCAGGCTTGCTCCCGCTGGTGGCCACGAGCCGTCCGGAGTAAGCTCTTGCGAGATGCCAATCGACCACGACGACTCAGCCGGTGAAGCTGTGACTTGATTGGAATGTGAACGGGCCCGCCTTGCACTAGCTGCATATGTGCCGACATGTTCGGCAGTACCAAAGGAGTCGGAGAATAGCGCTGTCTGCAGTGTCGACTTGAAAGCGTATGACGTGAGGAGTAGGTAGGATCGTAGCAGGCGTAGGTGCAACGGAAAGTATAGATAAGACGTCGGCGAAAGGAAAAGGTGTACCAGTGCACTAGAAAGTGTCTTGATGTGGTCGGTGAGAGGTCTGAGTACAACGTCTGTGAGGTCGTGTACAGTTGGCGTGAGTGAGGGGAGTGATGCAGGGAATGAGTCGACGAATGGCTTGTACGCGGACTGGCTAGGCCGCGAGGTGACGGCAGAGGCTGGAGATCCGGGAAGGCCACCAGGCTCGAGATCAAACACCTCAAATATCTGCATCTCATCTCGATATGATGAACTTGCTGAGGAGAATGACGAAAACGCGTCTCGTCGCATAGAAGCTACTGCAGGTAGAGGGGCTTGTTCATCGCAAAATGCAGCCTCGACTTCCTCGCTTGTCCAAAACCAAAATATGGAAGGAAGGAGGGAGGAATTGGTGAACAGGGGGTGATCTGGCTGAGCGGCACGGAGTAGCACCAAGGATTTCCGAGCACGATTCAGGGTTTGGCCTAGATCCCCAGTGAGGAAGGTGGGAAATGTCTTCTCGTCTCCGAAAAGATCCAACGAGACGTCCTTAGTCACGTCCTCGTCCTGATCTCCAAGCAAGGTAGAAGAACGGTGATGAGACCGAGTACTCCCAGAATGTGTTAAGTACGAAGGGGTCAGCTTTGACGGATAACCGACCCAGGCGCAAATTTCTTCGAAGTACACCTTAGCCGTTACAGTGAAAATATATGCGATCTGTGCGGTGTTGTTGGTTGTGGACTGCTTCTCGATATGCGTATACAAGTGGTCGTATATGTGAGACAGTAAATCGGTGTCGGACTTCGGTAGTGACCGGAATTGATATGGGGAAAGAGTGGTCGCCTGACAAGGGATGGTAAGTGATGATCTTGCAGAGTGATACGTCAACACTGACAATACCGCAAAACTCTGCTAGATCGTTCAACCTGGCCTCGAGGTCAGAATAAGAAGTCCATGTTGCAGTCAGAGCATGAACCGAAGATGCCGCTTCATGTACATGATGCAACAAGCGCGATCCCGCCACGAATGTCATGTTGTACGCCAGTATGGATGATATTGAATGGACAAAAGCATGGTAAAGAGGGCTGAGATAGCTGATACCAGACATCAACAACATTGTCAATCATATAATTGCAACCCGTGCTTACCCTGAACGCAGATCACTGACGAGAACGTCCAATCGTCGTACCAATGTACCAATCAAGAGAAATCTGCTGATCAGACTACCACGAGACGTTTGAGGCAGACTTAAGGTTGACCAGCAACATGTACGGACCTTTCACTGACGACTTCGTCGCTTCCAGTTACCACTATGACACCGCGTTGTTTGGGCAACATATCTCTGAGCACAAAAGTTTGCCCAACAGGGTCCCATATATGCAATGATGACGATACACCTAATATTGTCCAGCGCAGGGCTTCAAATAAGCCATCTGGGGTAACGTATTTGCGATATTCGAGAGGGCCTCTAAGTTGTGGGCGTGCACTATCATAAGCAGTCAATACACACGATCCGAAAGCAGAACATACGAAGGGAGTAGTGCTACTTACTAGAACATCCCGGCTGCCGCATCGTTTTCCGATTGCTCAGACAAAAACGCCGAGGCTTGAAAAGACCTCGCGTGCCGGGTGTCTGCAGCATCCCAAGACATGAGAGGAATCTTTTGGACTCATTATAAGACTGGACACGAACGAGGGTGCATGTTACTTACATGTGCAACTGGCCTTGAGAATGCCCTCCACCATAGATCAGAGAACTGGGGATCCCCAAGCTTCGATACATGGTCAACGTTGTCAGAGAACGTGGGCAATGTATCCTTGTTACTTTGCGACGAGATATGAGTCTCTTTCTTCTTGTTCCCCTGCCAGAAGCGTAAGGTATCGAGAATGGGATTCTGAGGCTTGTCCAGGAGGCGCGGTATGAAGTACAAGGACTCTGTATCAATGGGGGAAATGAGATCCAATGACATATCCAGCACCTCAAGAGGAGGCAGCTGCAAGAATGCCATGGCTGAGTATACGGCAATGGTAGTTGTTGGTGAATGGTCCTAAGGAAACCCGCGTCTTCAACGCGTCTTTCAATTTCCATCGTGAACGCGTCCACGTGACTCACATCTAATCGCACGTGATATACACAGATTGACGTTTTGAGTGGGAATCTACCAGTGCGTAAAAAATCCAGACAATATGGGTGAAATGAAGAGACAAAATTCATAGTATCAGGTTATGTAGCTGATAATAACGACAGAAGGACGCGTCGTGTGTCGATATGAAAGTGAAGTTGTGAAGTGCGCGTGGTGCGACGCGTTGTTTGGTCGTGTTGTTCTGACGCCGACGCCAGGGAGTTCGTGTTCAACGTTCCCCAGACGCTGCTGCAAGTCGCCACAACCCTCCTGTCGTCGGTGGCATTCGCGCTCTCGACGACCCCATCGTCCACCTCTTGCCTCTTCTTCTACTACTTGTATCAATTTCGGGTGCCCGTCTTCAGTATATACATACACCCAAGGAGGTCTTCTTGCATAGTCCTCACGATTGCTCCATCGGTTCGTCGTCCACTATGGCATGCTGGCGTGCTGCTACCTTCTCTGAATGTTCGGATTCTGACTAGAATCTACAGCATATATACATCATTGACTCCTGCAATGACCACCCTGCTACGAAGCCCGTTGACCGTGCGCTCTACCTCCCTCCAATATTCTCCCGTATTCTCGCCGACTGTGCTCAAGACATCCTCAACCAAACGGGCCCGGTCACCGGAGCCAGCACACGACACCCATGTCCACAGTACCAAACGCGTCAAATCTACCGAAGTTCCAGTCACAGCCGCTCTAACCAAGGAGGAGCTAAAGAAGAAGAAGGAACGCGAGAAGGAGCAGAAAGAGACCGAGTTTCGCGTCAAATACAGGCGTGCTTTTCACAAGTTCAAACTCTGTTTTGACATCAATCATGTGGATCCGAAGGAGCAGCAAATATTGAAAACGCGCTGTACTGACATGGGCGCGGTACGTGACTTGATTCAATCGAACTAGCAAAGGATACTAACATTATTTGCGTATAGACTGTGGTCTATTTCTTCACTGCTGACGTTACACATCTCATCACTAATGAGCCTGAGAGCAAGGACGTCGGACGCAAGAGCAAGCCCTCCCTACTTCAAAGTCCAATCAAGTTAAAGGGCAGGTGAGTATCCATCTGGTCTTCAGATGAGAAATAGCTAAACTCTTTCGCTCTGAATCAAGGGCGCCCAAGCAGACAGCTCCTGAGAGCGGTGCAGAGCTAGTGAAGGAAGCTGTTGCGCGTCAGGTCAAGATCTGGAGTCCGGAGAAACTCGAAAGCGTGTTGGAACGATGCAAAGAGCCAATTCGGGCTTCGGCATCTACAACCTTTGCACCACATCCTTCAGTCGTCGCCAAGGAACGTACTCTGAGTCGCCTACTCGAATCGGAGCGATTACATGGGACGACGGAACGTGATCCTGCTCAGAAGCGACATGACTGGGTATATTTCTCCAAAAGCAGCTATTTCGTGCTCGTCGAGGACATGAAAGGCGAGCTTGCCACTGTCGCGTCCGTTGAGTATCCAATCAAGCGAGACCGAGAGGGGAACGAGAGGGGAACGTGGCCTGTGCTTCATTTGCATCCCAAAGCCAAAGGACCTTTCTGCGCATACGACGAGAAGAAAGAGGCGGAGCGGCAAAAACAGAAAGCCATTGCTGCTGAGAAGGCGAAGAGAGATCAGGAGGAGCGGCGGCTGACGAAACAGGAGGAAGAGCGGAAGAAGAAAGCCTCTCAGCTTCATGTGAAGCGTGAGGGCGATCTTCGTCGGACGGTGTCTATGAAGAACTTGCACAGGCGAGCGACGTTTCCCTTCCGCGAACCTAAAGAAGATGTAGATCTCGACGATCTTGGGGACGAGGGATCTGCAGCCGCCTCCGGTTTCAGAGAATCGGGGCAGTATATCGCCGCGTCGGGCAACAGCGTGGGTATTACTTCTACCGTTGGAACTACCTCTACCGTCGGTACCCGGAACCGTATGTTCCAATTGCCCGTCGGTTTGCGTGGTCGATTGCAGCAAACAGTCCTTACATCTCGACGCCCTGCTGCACCAAATGTGCCGAAGGACAACAAGGAAAATACGATGGGACCACCGCCTGTTCCGGAGCGGGCAGGAAACAAGCCACTGCGTAAGAGCAAGAGTACCAACACTTTGCGGCTACCCAAGCGCGAAGAAGGAACGAAACCTGGATACTGTGAAAGCTGCAGGCAGAAGTTTGAAGACTTCAAATCAGTGCGTGTCGCTAGCGTTGCTTTCATTACCGTTTGTTTACACATGCGCGTCCTTAGCACATCTCATCACGACGGCATCGCAAGTTCGCGATGGATGACAGCAATTTCATCGCTCTGGACTACGTCCTGAACCGGGTGCGGCGTCGGACGGTGGAGGAAGTACAAGCGGAAAGACGCAGCTGGGGAACTTTCGCGCCTATGGACGCTGAGGAGGACGATCCTGATAGTGACAGCGATGTGAAGGTCGAGCCTCGCGACGACTTCATCGCAGATGATATCGCGTGGGACGACTGGGTTTCGACGGAAGACGATATTGAGGTGAAGGAGGAATCGCCATAGGTAGGCTGGCTCTTGACGAGTAAGACTGAGGTTTGTTTTCCCGTTCCCCTTGTGATAATATTTCATCCGAAAGGACAAATCATTCTCTCTTCCCCTTTTCTTTTTCGCATTGGTTACGTCGTGAATTCTATGACCACATCATCGCTCTGCATCTTGTTTCATATTGTAGCACTACATACCCGCACTGACACAACGCATACCATGTCACATTACATCCTCCTCCATATGCCCATTGCCTCATCATGAATTCAATCTTTCCGTTCTCTGGCGGTTACAGTTTATTTATATTGGAATCTTGCACAAACATGCATCAATACAGTGCGCGGACCGTTACATGAGAACTCATACTTTCACTGAATGGTTACTGTAAGGAGGACGACAGTGCCATCGACAGCGATACCTGTAAATTGACCCATTGAGTGACAGGCAGTATGAGAAGACTTGGAATTACTGACCGTGATTAACACCGTCGGACCCGGATGGCATTTCATTTTCCAACCGGTCGACGGTAGTGCTGTAAGTGACACCGCCGAAGCTTGTTGTGCCAATTGAGGCATTGACGAGAGCATCTCTATGTGAGACATAAATTGTAAGTGGGATGCGGTAGCTACTGGAGCTTTTGCTGACCTTCCGATGTTGTAGCCATCGGGAACAATAGTGTGGCTCTCGCTGATATCTTCTTCCTGAGATACGCTACGAATATATGTTTCAGCAGGTAGACAAGAAGCATATAGCAGCTCGACGCGTACGCAAGGAAGAGAGCATTGCTATCCGCTGTTGGTCCATTTTGTTGATACACGCTGTAGCGTTTCAAAGACAGTCAGCGGTTCGTTTCGGGCTTGAGACGACACCGAACTCACCGGAAATGGTTGCCACCAACCAGACTTTCCAGACAAGTACCGAGGGAGGCATCACCGAAATCTGAACGAAGCTCAATGGTCTGGTTGACAGCGCCGTTACCGTCACCAAGGTTAGCAGACTGGGGAGCACCGAGGTGAATCCCAAAGCACTCGGTTGAGCTATTATTTCGATCAGACTTGCGGAATTTGACAAGCATAGAGACGACGTACAAGCCAATAGCGCGAGCAAAGTTGACGATACCATCCTCGGTCAGGACGTCCGGAGAACTGAGTCCCGAGACGATGACCTGAAGGTCGAGATTAGCTGTCTAGACTCTCAACAGTACCAAAGCATCATTGGTACGTACATTAAGTGGCTCGCCAAGTCCTCCGCCAGCGTCGTCCAACCACGAGCCCCCACCAGTCACGGGGTTGAAGAAAGCGGTGGCGTCGCTCGAACGGGACGCAATGGAGAAGGCGATCGCCAGAGGGACGGAGGCGATACCCGCGAAGAGGACAGAGATGGCGAGCATGTTGTACAAGCAGGTGCGTTAGAGCAGGGCAGTCCTGATCCGAAGGGAAGAGGTTGCGAATTCAACGTCTTAAACGCATCCCTTTTATAGCACATTCATCCATATCGCAAGTAAGGAAGTATGTCGAACCAACAGATATGTTGGGCATTTCCGTTGGAAAGCTATTTTCGCTGTACTTCTGGAATAGTGTGCACACAGCACGAGCGCAATGCGTTCAAGCTGTCGAATTGAGATCTAAGAATGGTGTAACTTGTGGCGTTGCCCGAGCCAGTCCTGCTTCAGCCATGCCTCCATGTGCAGTCGTCCATGCAAGTCTTTCGCACATGGGCGTTGCAGCGCCAAAAGCAGCTGGCATGATGCCACAACAGACTAAAAGTGGGGGTCAGCTATGTAACCAAGAAGCTACTCACAGGCCGATCAGAAACACACTCACTGTGAAGCATAAGAGAAACGTTGGTTCAGGATACACGGTCAATTATACACACAACACTTGTTATGGCGACGGTGTAACCCCGTGATGACGCATGATGTGCAGTTGATGTGCGCATGGAGGATGTTTACGCTATTCATGCCTTTAGGAATCTTGTATACTTCAATCCAATAGTAAAATTACTCACTGGCACTCGTGCACGTTCCTTGCTATCCTTGTGATAACACTCGTCGTAGTATGACAATCCTACGTCCATCAGGGAAGCATCCCCCGGACTTGGCGAAGAGAACAAGTGGCATGTGGGCCTCTCGCGGATCTGATCACACCACGCGGGGATTGCCGTATGGGTAATTGCCCGGGGGATATAAGTATCTACAGGCTGAGACAGCTCTGAGAATGAACCACAAGTATACATGCCCGAGGTATCCAATGTTCACATAGACGAAGTCTTGTGGCGTGCTTCTTGAATGCGCGAAGCACAGGCGCCGACGGGTAATACTTGCTTGGTGAGAGATTTCAAATGCCATTCATTCCAATCGGCAATAACAATCGCCCCTCTTCGAATAACCAACGAGTGCGTGGTTTATGGTGAAGTGGCTGTACAGCGGATGGCGCGGCGATGGTCTGCCCGCGTAAAGAATACAAACTGAGCATCATTGCGATTGAAATGGAGAACTTCGATGTACTCACAGAGTCACGATTCCTAGAAGTAACAAGTAGCGAACATGGGATCTGCGAGCATGATAGAGTATCAGTGAACCTTCATGAACATTTTGAATGCCTCGAGCAGGTAGGAATAGCCATGGGAGACACTCTTTGCTGCGGATCTGGAAAAAAGCTTACCCACCGAGACTTTCGAGCTCTCGCCCCTCGAGCTTCTACAACAAGCGCCGCCGCGAGCTGGTGGTGTTCTCCGTCAAGTCATGATAAAATGGAACCCCAACAGCGCGACGTCTGAAGTCATGGGTTGACTCAATACAGGCGGCCGTGGTGACTACGATCAATTTAAGAGACCGACGTTAGATATAGTCGTTGGTCTACAGAATGAACCCCAGGATTACATTTAGATACAAAAACACAGGTTATGAGATGAAAAGTAATTTTCCATGGACACTATGAGGCAGCAAGAGTCAATGGGCTGGCGTGGGCACGGCGTAACCTAGACACCTACCTAAACGGGAAGAAAGTGTTACGGAGTTAGTGCTGCTGTCACTGTCACGCTTCTGAGTAAGTTTGAGAGCCCGATTTGGTTTCTTACCGTTCAATCTACCTTCCTCACACCTTACGTCGACTTTTAGGCCACTCCCACTCTAAACCGCTGGTAATTTACGCGTGCATTTCTGGTGATCTTCGTTGCTCACAGGTTCCCCTTTGACAACTCCTTTTTACTGCTCGTGACACGGCCCAATTCATACAGTCACAATGTTGGTTCACAACCACCAGTGGCTATTGCTATCTGTCTCGCTAAACCTCTCTCTTTGTTCTTCCAGACTTCTATATAGCCATCTCTGGCCATGGCCGACTCTCCAGATGGCACGGATTCCGTCGCAGAGTCTGTGGACGACAACCAACTCACCATTAGGATACCCAACCCGAAGCACTACATGGCGCGGCAGTCGCAGTGGAAAGGCAGGAGAGGGAAACCTCGCTGTGATCATTGTCGGTTGAACAATTTGAAGGTAAGTGTTTACTAGTGCGACCCTATGGGTTTCCCTTCCATATATTCGCATACTAGTGCGATAGGGTGCTGCCCACTTGCAATCACTGCGCTTGGGCCAACGGCAGGGATTGCAAGTATACTCCATTGCCTACGCCAGCGCATCGGGGAATTCCGCGATGCGACCGTTGTCGCCAGAAGAACCTCAAGGTGAGTGGCCATTCAAATCGTGCACTTCAATTCCTCATTGGTATGCCTCTAGTGTGACCGCAGTCTTCCGGTCTGCAATCATTGTTCGGAAGAGAAAGAAGTGGAATGTAATTATACACCCAAGAAGCGACACAAAGTGCCAACGGACCATGGTAATACCAAAGATAGGCCTCTGGAACCGTTCTCAGCTAAGACGGCATCCTTTCTGGCCTCAGATATACCTGCGGGCGCTCAAGCTTCCCCCACCGCTGCCGATAGGGGTATGATTGCAGGCCCTTCCGGTAGTCACGTTTTTGAAAGTGAACTCCGGACAGAACCTCAAATCAGGCAGTACATGCCCCCCAACACTCCTCCCGTCCGAGACGGGAGCACGCCCATGAATGAAGACGGCGATAGTGGATACCAGCAGGGGCCGGATGGCCAGTTTACATTGGTGTGGATGTCCCCATAAGTTCGCAGACCGTTCACTGATTGGGTTTGTCTTCTTGACGCTTTAAACCCAGGGAATGATTGTCACGACACCTCATATAGACCCGTGGACTCATGGCTCCTTTGCGCCACTGCCTGACGCGATCATACATGCGCTGCGGACGGTCAATGCGATAGAGATGCCTAGCAGACATCAGTTTGACGAGGCTCTTGGCAGATTCGTTGCTGGTTTGTCGGCGGAGCTGCGAGAAACGGCAACCTTCACTGTCGAATCGTATAGTGAGGTTGCCCGTGCAGTCTCCGAGGGCACAGTAGCGGATCTGCCTCCAAAACTCAAAATGTGGGCGACTTGCCATCACGCACGTGCTGGCTCAAGAAAATCCTATCTCATCCTACTACCACGAGACGCATTCTACAACATGAACCCCGCGGACGAGGAGAAGCTACGAGCGAACTTCATCGTTCAAACCGACGGAGAACCAAACGGCGAATCCGACCGGTCCCCAGAAGGTGGAAACCACTCGTTGGAATCTGTTGCCGTCTTTGAAAGGGTGCCGGTGCAAACGCAAATATACGACATCCTTGTCTTTACGCACCGGAACCATGGCGTAGCGCCAACGATGTTGTTTGAAGCCAGAAGAATTGGTGTGGTACGTTATTGCCGACGCTTTTTTTGCTACTCCCGTTGCTGACCTAATTTGCAGGCGACGATCACCTGGCCTATGGTGGAGATGTTCATCCGTCTTTGCCCCTTGTGCAAGATGCGCGCAAAAGGCGGCGTTCGGCATTCAATGGCAGACGAAGATATAGTCGCCTACCGTCCCATTGCTCCTACCCCATCTCGATAACCAATGTTCCCCTTATTTTTGTTTTTGCTTCGCTGTTCCATGCTATGATTCAGTGCTGTACCTACCATGCGCAAAACTTGCGCTCATCCTCTTGTCCACTTGCATCCTTCTACATGTTTCCATGTATATCTAGGTTTTCATGACCATCGATTGGTTTCACATCTTGCATTATATCTTCATCTTTCAATCGGAGAGGACAGGGCGTCTTTTAAATAGTGAAAATGTTGAACTGCAACGCCTGCCAATTTAGGACGGGAGTAAGAACGTGTCGCCGAGCGTACACTCAGTGTGTACACAAGATGTAGGGCTGATGGGGGTGCGTAGTCATGGTGTTATCTAGGTCAAAATTGGTAGCAATGTGTTGTCATCTACGTACTCCAGACATCATTGATGTAATGACAAGAGCGTGTGCATCTACCGAAACCAAGCAAAAAAATCAATCGTACACGAGCCAGCGTCTTCATCTTCTCTTCTGTTCATCTATTCTATCTTCTCGAAGCTCGCAAATGCAAGATCATACCCCCCGAATTCGTAGTTGATTTTATCCGTGCGCTTGTACAGCTTATTGTACTTTTGTTCACCGTTCTCCGAAGACGATGCTCTTGGCAGGGTGAGTGCAGCCCGGAACGCCCTCTGCGCGGCCTCTACTGCGCTCTGCCCGTCCTCTTCCTCGGCATTGGTGTTTTCCTCGCTCGAGATGAACAGCGTGAATGTGAGACGACCTGGCTGGAAGATCTCTACCACCCGACGGACGAGTGTCTTCAAGTCTGGGATGCCATCTACGTTGGAGCACGTAGACAGCGGTACGTTGCATTCGAAGCTTGCGTACGACCAGCCCTCTTCTGGTGTGACGTGGATGGTGAAATAGCCTTCTCCGCTGTTGGCTAGATCGGTCCCTGCATCGTCACGCCATCGGATCAGGGCGTTGGATGAGTATCCACAGGGAACGAAGGAGTACGCGTCGAGTGTCGTCATCGAAGGGGGAAAGAGCTCGGATACGCCAATAGTGGAGGAGAGCGCGAGCGCGTGGGCGGTAGGTTCGCTGGTGGGGATGGGAAGGGTAGAGGCGGATGTATCGAATAGAGCGCGAGCGGTGGGAGAGAGGTCGGTCATGAGGATCTCGATGGTGTAGTCGACCTTGAGGTCATTTGCAGCAGCACAAGCGTCAACGCTTGGCTCTTCCTCGGCAGTGGATGGTAGTGGATGGGTCTTCAGGCTCGGGGAGCCCGGTGCGGTTCCTGCATTCAGATCGTCACCAGGGGAGGTGACATAGAGCAACCAGTGGTCGCCGTTCACTTTCCCGATCGTGTATGCAGCACCTGACGGGAATATGTTGTCCAAGAATTGCACCTCCGCGTTCCAGTCTCGGTGTGGGCCTTGCTGCTTTTCAGGGAACATGAATGCCTTGCGCGAGTAGAAACAGCGGTAGACACTGTTCAACGACGCGTGTTCCTTCGCGATCTCGAGGATGCGTGGTAGGCCCAGCAGATTGAGGGTGGTACCGCATGTTTTGAGGATGAGACGGTGAGGAGAAACGAAGAACGAAGACTCGCTGCAATAATCAGCGGAGACATTAGCGTGTTTCCTGATCAGCCTCGAATATCATGTAAACACAAGCATGACGATGATGTGCTCGAGACCATAGATGATGTGCTTCAAGCCACAGAAGTTATCGCAATAATCCGAGACTGACCTCAAGAGATAGGCGTCCATTTCCTTGCCTTCTACGAAGGACAATACTTGACACTTGACGATGTCTAGCATCTCCTCCCAAACCTGTCTTGGTACCTTCCTCAAGCCAATCCTCCCGCTCTCCGCGGTATTGGCATCTGGGAGATCTGCAGGAGACGGCGCGAACCAGATCTCAAGTAGCTTTTCCGGGCCCTCGAACGGGCCAGATGGCGTTTCTGAGTCGTCTGACATGGGTTTTCAAGGAATGTGCTATCGGGGACGAGAACGGAAAAGCAGAGACGAGACTGGGGCTGGATACATGAAATGGGTGACGAGGCAAAGAGTTGCTGTACCCTCTGAAGGAGAACTTGAAGGGAGGACCTCGAAGTAGAACTTTTGACGGAGATGCGATCGATCCACTGTGATGATCCAAATTGCGCTTGCTCGCGGCGGGCCGACATGCCGATGCCGCGTAGCTTGAGTAGCAGCTCGGCGCCGCGCTCATCGTCTCTGACAACCCTCAAGCTTTTTAATCTCATCCACCATCGTCCGTGGATCTATAATTCTTCCTCTGCATATCGTTCCAGTCGCCACATTTGCTCCCTCTCTCAATAATACTGCACCGACGGCATGGTTCGCAACATTATTCTCCGAATCCCATTCGTCAGAGCCCTCGTGCCACGCGTCTCAAAACCTCTCCTTCCCCTCGCAGGTCGACTGCCTCGTGCTGCAGGGCGGTCCCTCTCACTCACCCGAGGACGCACCAGCATCCGTCTCATCCACACCTCCCCCACCCGATTCAATTCGGGTTCTGCGTCACCCGAGACTCCAAAACTTCCGTCGAACGCGAGCCTCTCGCAACGCCTAAAACACCTCATCAAGTCATACGGCTGGTATGCCCTCGGCGTGTACTTCCTCGTAGGTGTCGTCGACTTCACCGTCGCGTTCGCCGCGGTGAACATCCTCGGCGCCGAGTATGTCTCGGACATCGCTGTCTCCGTCAAGGCATTTTTCATGAGCTATATCCCGTCCCGACCAATAGAGCCTGGAAGGGAGGGGATGGACAACGCGGTTGCGAGCACCACTGCGAGTGGGCACGAGGGCCTGTACGCTATGCTCGTGCTGGCGTACACTCTCCACAAGACAGTGTTCTTGCCCGTGCGGGTGGGTTTGACCGCTGGGTTGACCCCTCGGTTGGTCGGCTGGCTGAGGAGTAGGGGTTGGGCTGGAGGTGCGGGGACCAAGCGTGCTGTGCAGGAGATGAGGGATAAGATGAGGGAAAGCAGAGAGCGGAGGTGATGTCGGCGAGACCGTATGTGGTATTTATTATTCCCCACTCTGCCTCCATATACAATGTAATTCAAGGTATGTATTTGGTTCATTTCACTACTCGTAACGTACACAACAACTGAAGTGCCTGCACCCACAGACTTAATCGTACATTCAGAAGTACAATACAGGACTTCCTAAGCTGACCACAAATAGCGCCACGAGACAGAGAAAACTTGATTCGGTATTGATACAGGACAAGAGCGGTCATCTCAGTCTTCCCTGGTAACCAGTAAGCGCGAGTTGTTCATGGAGCTAGAGGCAGACGTACTTCAGGATGTTATCCTTGACGAGTTCCTCGCGCTTTGGGCGTTGTTGGAGAGCATGGTCCAGTTTATCCTAGAGGGGCGGACGTTCAGGGATTACGGCTGAGATTAGGCCATGACTTCGCTCACCTCGAGCTGGGACCTCTGCAACTTGTCCCTTGCAGCCTGAAGGGAGGGTGCTACAGTGTCGTCTATACACACATACATCATTGTGGTTTCCTATTGGAGGTGACTGAGTCCTGCTTACCCTTGAGGATATTGCGGTCGATCAGTGCCTCCTTGGGGGGCCTCTGTTGGAGATGCCTCTCGACCTTGTCCGCGATTTGCGGGTCGACCGAGCTGGTGCGCCTGGGCCTAGGCGGCCGAGTCTCCGTGTTAATTCCAGCTACGAGATGTACCGTCGGTCAATGTAGCAGGTGGCCGGTGCCGCGAGGACGTACTGGATTCAACGGGAGCAGCTGTGGCGCTTGCGGTGGCTGTTGCAGAGGGGCGTCATTGGTGTCTATGTATGGCACAGTGTTCAATGGGTGGCATACCAGTAGTGGCCATGATATGTTTAGATGCAACGGTGAGTATATGCGCGGCGGGAGAGACGGGTTAAGATGAGGGTAAGGAGAAAAGCGGATTTGGGGTTGACAAGGGGTTGGACGAGGGTTTATATACCCGCGCGCGGGGCTCTATTGAGATCTACGAACGCCTCGAACACGCGCATGCATATATCGGTGCCATGGTGATCCAATGTCAACACAAACGCTAGTACAATGACACCCAATCTAGACTCCATCAGCTCTCTACTGCTACTCAAGCATTCAGCCAGAAGTCGTCGTCGACAGTCTTCGTGTCCTTTCTCTCTCGATCCCGCTGCTGCTTCCACTTGGTCGACCGAACCTGTTCAGCTTCGACGTACTCCCGCACCATCACACATGCCTCGGCAATTCCCTCTTTGACGCGTTGCACCTCCTTCACCACGTCGTTGTCCATTCGCTCGAGTAACTCGAGCACAGATATGATTTGTCTCGGGGGGATGGCCGAAGGAGGAAGAGACGGCAAGGGTTTGTTCCGGGCGGCGGCAGGCGGGGGACAGAGTCCGATGCATTGCTGTTGATGTCTTGCTAGAGCCTGTAGACGGGTCTGGAGCGAAGCAGAGGGTCTTGGACTAGGTAGAGCGAAGAATAGGCCGGGAAGCCGAGGGGAGCTCACTCTAGGGGAAGAGAGGTCGCGAACGTCATGAGAGAATGCGCCAGAGAGTAGTAAAGGCGAGCGGGATATGTCGAGGTTGATGGTAGGAGGTTGGACATCTGGGAAGTAAGTCATAGCAGCGTAGGGTGGTCGATTCGGCTCAGTGTTGGAAGTAGTAATGTGGGGTGTAACAAGATTGACAAGACCAGCTTAGACGTCCCTATGTTACAAGCCGAAGTATGAGTTCTTGAAACGATACGAATGTTGTTGGAAGAGAGGTTTGGCTTTCGAACGCTGTGAAGGACATGATTACATAACAGACGCCGGTTCTCCGAAACGTCCCTTTCCTGCACCAAACTTGAACTCAACACTATCATAACCTGGACGACGATGGCTCTTGCAAGGGCGGGTAGCCTCATCCTCCGGCAGCAGGCTTCTAGGCCTTTTCTTCAGTCCAGATTTGCGTCGTCGAACGCACACGACGACGACCATCACGACGCCCACCACGGCGATTCCAGCCATGGGCAAGAGCTCTCCTTCCCCAAAGAAGGTGCGTCCTTCATCTGCGAGCCCAATGTCCCTAGACGCTGACAAGTCCTATGTAGACTTTTCATCTCGTGTGTGGGGCAAGACTGCTATTGCCGCACTCGCTTTCGTCGCGTTCTACAAGTTCGCGCCATCGCCCGGAGAAGAGAACTACATCACCCGGCTCCTGACACAGAGCCAGGAGACAGCCGAATACTGGCGGAAAGTGAACCTGCAGCACTTGTTCCTGTCCGCGACGGAGCGGTCGGATAACTTGGTCATTGCGGACGCGCAGAGACCACCAGTACACCGTTATCGGTACCCTCAGTGAGTAAACTTATATTCCGTGCTGCTGTATGTCGCCTCTGACCGTTCCGTCATGCTTCCCAGGTCTTTGGAACAGTTTTCGCCGCACCTGCAAGCTGTTGGAAAGCACGTAGACTTGAGCAATGTTGTAGTTAAATCGTAGAGGCGCAACATGATTGTTTCTGAGGTTCCTTCGTCTCACCGCCCTTCTGCGTGATACCTGTTGCTCTCCTTGTCAACGTCTGCATCCTTTGGCCACATTGAACTCACAATCTCGACCCCTCTGACTTCTGATGCAAGTGATGATGAACGCGTGGGTAAGAGACCTGCTTACGTGATGCAGCATGTTGTGAACATGGTTGCTGCCCAACGCGGTCAATTCGAGTTCTCTGCGCTCTCCGTCGTGCGCTGCACACTCCTTTGCCTTCCTTCCCTCCTTCCCCGCTGCCGTCGACGACGACAAACTACCCGTCGTCAACACTCACCGACGCGGTCCCGCCGTATGCACAGCTAACGCAATGGTCACCTCCCCACCATGTAGCAGTCTTCTCGCCCTCGTCTCCCTCTTCCTCTTCTCGTCCGTCGTCCGCGCAGACCTTCCCGTCGTCGACTTCAATCGCATGGGCAAGGTCGGCCTTGCAGGTTCATTTGCTGGCCTTGACTTTGTCTCAAATACTTCCTCTGTCGCGCTCGACCCGTCCACATCCACCCTGCTCTCCCGATCTTCAAACGGCGCCCTCACGCGTCTTGCGTCCACAAACAGCGGTGGAAACATCCTAGCAGGTTGTGCCCTCGGCGACACCTTCTACTTTGCCGGCTCATTCTCCTCTGTTGGCAACCTCTCTGCCGGCAACATCGCGTCCTATGCATCATCTTCCGCCTCCTTCGCAGCTCTCGGTTCATCAGGTCCCAATGGGCAAATCGACGCCATCTTTTGCGATCCTGTACAGAAAAAAGTTTGGGTTGGAGGTAACTTCACCTCGCCCTCACAGTCGGTCGCCGTATGGGACGCAGGTTCTTCGACGTGGTCCGCTGCTCCCTTCGGCGGACTGCAGGGTCAGGTATCTTCCATCACTACCAACTCCTCACAAGCTAGCCTGTTCTTCTCTGGCTCGTTCACTGCCTCTTTTTCCAACGGTTCCATTCCCCTCAATGGCACCAATAACCCGAACGTTCCATTTTCATCCGGTGCTACTCCCTTTTCCTCATCTCTAGTCCCAGTCCCGTTGCAAAATGCACAGACAGACGCGTCCCCTTCGTCTGACAATGCACAGTTCAGCAATGTCACCAACATTCTATGCCCTTCGGGTCCAGATGGTCCTGGTAACACTTGGCTTGCTGGAGATGGTAGTAAGGCTGTTATTACGGTTCGCAAGTTCTCCTTCCTGAGCGCAAGCGGAATCCGTATCGGAAATACTTTCCAACAAGGAAGAGGCACCACCGCATTCACGTACGTCGCACTTGCCTTATTTTGGATGTCTTGAGATTGACAAATAATCTAGCTTGACCACCATCCCTGATAACACTGTGCAAACCCTGCACTTCGTCGACCCTACTACCGGTGCCAATCAGACCTGCAGCGATAACTGCCCTCTGTTGACAGATCCCAGTGTTCCGTACCAGGATTTCCTGTTCAATAGCGACCTCGACATCACTGGTTTCCAACTTATTCTGTCTGAATGGACGGGATCTGGTTCCGGTCTGCATATCCTGCAGCTCCTTTCGTCGGGAGCATTCGCTTCCTCCGTGGACTCGGACAACGGTGCTTCGTGCTTCGCACCCAACCCTTCCAGCACTCAACGGACGGGCAACTGGGTAGAGAAGGACGTGAACACTGGTATTGCCGGCACCACCCAAGCGGTGCTTGCAGCATCTGTCGATGTCGGTACGCCATCTGCATCTGGCCCAACTTTCACCTGGCTGCCGTACGTGTCGGCTTCAGGAGATTACACAGTCAATATGCTAGTCCCCGGCTGCACTGACTTCCCCGATTGTGGCCTTCGGACTGACGTCAAAGTGACGGTGTTCCCTGGCGCTGGCTTACCCCCTACCATCCTGAATGTACCTCAGCAGAATCAAAACGACGCTGTGGTAGCCATCTACAGCGGCCCTGTTTTACCTTCTACGGGTTCGTTCACCATGACGGTCACCATGACTCTTGCGGATCAGCCTCAGGGTACTGGTCAGAATGGGCAGTACGAGTTGATCGCAGACAGGATTCAACTGATCCTCAACAGCCCCAATGTCACCGGAACTACTACAAACGGCTCCAGCAGCGCGTTGTCTGGTGGTGGCCTTCCCGCGTTTGGCTTCCTCGAGTGGCCTCTCAGCTCGTCTGCTGGAGCATTGACCAATGCTAGTGTCACATCTCTTGACACCCTCGGCTTCGATCTGCTCGATGGTCTCGGTGGCGCCGCTTCCATCACGGGCTCCTCCGTCATCTCCGCTGTTGCGCATCATTCGTCTGGTCTCATCTTCGTCGCCGGTAGCTTCAAGCTTTCCGCAGGACCCGCATCAGGGACATCCAACATTGTTGGTTTCAGAAACGGTGCCCTGACCCAGCTGCCCGACAATGGCCTGAACGGGCCAGTATCAGCCCTCCTCATCGACGGCGACAAGCTATACGTCGCAGGATCTTTCACGGATACGCCTTCCGGCTCGGCGCAGGGCAAGCTCAAGGGTGTCGCCATGTACGACGTTGCCAATAACCAGTGGCAGGCTCTTGACGCTGGTGTCAACGGCGTCGCTGAAAGCCTCGGGCTGAACAACGACCAACTCCTTGTTGCAGGCAACTTCTCGTCCTTGGCTGGAAATGCACAGGTTGGTGCCGCCGGTCTCGCTGCATGGAACATCAGCAGCGGCACTTGGGGCAGCAGCGGTGGTTTCCTCATTGGCAGCTTGTCGTTCATCAGCAACGGGACTATTTCCACAGACGTTGCGCAGATCGCGTCCGGAAACATCGTCGCCTCTCACGAGTTCGGCGCATCTGGATTCGTGATGCTGCAGAATGGAGACAACACTGGCGTGCCGCAGGTCACGCCGTTGAGCCTTCAATTGGCTTCCGCGACCAGTCCCTCCCCGCTCGCCCGCCGCCACACTCATGCCCGCCGCACCTCGACTGGGTGGTTCCCCAGGATTAGCCAGCTGTTCAAGAGACAGACGGCATCTACCTCTGCTCTTAGCCCACTGCCGTCAGCAGCTCCTGCGCCCGCGCCCGCTGTTCTCACTGGCGCATTCTGGACCAACAGTTCCTCGAACCGCGAGATTACCGTTCTTGGTGGTAACTTCTCGTTCACGGCTTCTTCAGGAGCCACTGCTCAGAACTTGGCTCTTTATGATTCGGATGCGAACACCGTCGCCGCCTTGCAGGGTAACTCCGTAAATGGTTCTGTTCAAACTCTGTTTGTACAGGGTGACGAGCTCTACGTCGGAGGTACTTTCACCGTCCAGGGCACCCAGTTTGCCGGGTTCGGATTGTATCAACTTGCACAGCAGCAATGGGATGCTACCGGGGTGCAAGCCCTCTCAAGCGGTTCAGGAGCCTCTGTTGTCGTGAGATCCATTACGGCGTCCCCTTCCCAGTCCAACACCCTCATCGTCGCAGGCTCATTCGCAGAGGCTGGCGGACAGCCATGCCAGGCCATTTGCTCGTTCAACACCGAGACGAAGCAGTGGAGCGCCTTGGGCAACGGAATTCAAGGCGATGTTTCGACAATCGGGTACGCAGGATCTACCCTTGACACGATCATCGCGTCTGGATCGATTGCCCTTGCGGATGGCAATGTGTCCAACGTGGCACAATACGCTATCGCCAACGGTACCTGGTCCGCTGTAGGTGGTCCGTCCCTGTTACCTGGTCCTGTTACCGCGATGGAAGTCAATGACGGGAATGCAAGCAGCATCTTCGCTGCAGGACGGTACGTCGTTTTGTCTATAAATTATAGCAATCTGACATCACATTTGAATAGAACCTTTGACGGCACTTCAAGCTTCCTTTCCTTCTGGAATGGTGCACTATGGGCATCGGTAGGACCGGCGTTGACCAATACTGCGAGCGAGATCTCCCAGCTGGTCATGGTTCCCCTCCAGAACACTCATCCGTCTAACGGAATTGTCCAATCTGATCGTATGCTCTTGATATCTGGCTCTGTCACGGACCCTTCGTTCGGCAACGCATCCTCTGTCTTGTTCGATGGCTCTCAATTCATACCCTACATTGTTTCATCCTCTCCAAGTGGATCGCCGGGCGCTGTATCTTCTCTTATACGCTCTTTATCCCAATTCAGCTTCTCACAACATCGTAAGTGACGTCTTCTATTCTCTGACCGAAGGAATGATACTGATGAGATTTCTGTAGATTTCCTGGCCACGGGTGTTGTCATCCTGATCTCCATTGCCATAGCCGCAGGTGTGGTCTTCCTCCTCGCACTTATCGGTATCCTCTGGACGCTCTTCTCTCGCCGCGACGACAAGCTCGCCAAGTTCGACCCCGCAGAAGCAGAAGACGACGATGACTCAGGCCACCGACCGTCTTCTCTTCTCGAACATATCAACGCTGCTACACGCTCTACCATCATGGCCGGACAAAGCCCCTTCGCTGGTATGAACAGCGAGAAAGACGCGGACACGACCGTGGCCGCGGGCAGCCGTGTTGGCGCGAACAGCGACCCCTTCGGTCCGGATGGGAGCAACTTCGCGCGGGCAGAGACCCCGTCAGATGCGATCGTGGGCGGGCTAGCGAATGAGGAGGACATGAGCAGACCGGCTCATGCACGGTATTCGTTTGATGGCGCGGGTGAGGGTGAGCTGCCTCTTGCGCAGGGACAGGAGATTGAAGTTCTTGATGACGGTGATACTGCGTAAGTGATTTTTGCTATGTCCTTAACACGCGATGTGCTGACTTGTGTTGGGTTTTAGGTGGTGGTACGCGCGCGATATCCGGTCAGGACAAGAAGGCGTCGTTCCTGCGTCCTATGTGTATTAAGAACAGCATCCATCCAAACTCAAGTCCAAGTCCCCTTACGTTGATCTTCGTCCGTCGCATGTTTATGATCTCTAGCTGTCGTATTTTATCGTTTTTAGATACCCTATGTAGAAGATTTTCTTGCCAGCCCTCCTCTTTACGATATTTCCTTGTCATTTTTCTTTTAAGTTTTCATACCGATACCGAGGCTAGGGTTCGGCCCCACCTCCCATCATCACGAGACATTCTTAACCTGCAACGAATTTTACATTGGGCATAATACAACTTGTTTCTACAGGGCACAGTGCAATAAGAAGTGAAAGTCGTGTGAAGTCTGAACAGAGTGAAAAAATGCATCATCATAATCACTACTGAAAGACGGACAGATGTCAGCGACCATAAGTAAAGAACGTGCAGAAATTGGCTTACCTGCAACAGCGGATCGCGGAAATGTTTCTGCGAATTAGCTCTAAAGCCAACCTTCGTCTTGAAGTGCTCCCTCCGCTGCTGGTCTCTGTACTGCCTGACATGCTTGCCGGCATTCCTCGCCTCTCCAGCGTTCCGCGCCTTGATGACCTCTGTCCCACTTCCAAACGCACCAAAGTTTCCGCCCTTGCGCGGCACGAGCCCACTCTTCGTGTCCGTAAGCAGGCGGCGCACCGTCGCGTTGGTGGAATTGGGGTCTTCGCCTGTCCCGCGGCGCAGCACGAGTTGGGAACCGCCGGTGTACCGACGGAGGGTGCTACGGTGGTGAATGCGCGCACCGGAGGGGAGGACGAGTTGGTATTTCGTTTCGCCGTAGGAGATGCCGTAGTCGACGTCCAGGTCGGAGTCCGAGTCGTCTGAAGAGTCGTCGGAATCAGAGTCGGAATCGGAGGTAGATTCGTCCACAATCTCGTCGACCTCTTCGTCGTCGTCGTCATCGTCGTCGTCTACGTCCTCCCATTCCACTGGCTCCTCCTCGTCGACCTCCTCCAACGCTGCTGCTGCTGCTGCTTTCTTGGCCTTCTTGGCCTCTCTCCGCTTCCGCCTCTGCTCGTCCGCGTCGGGGTAGGACGACGTGAAGTCGTAGAAATCCGAGATCTCCAACCGCTCACTCTCGTTCTCGTACCCCACTTTACAATGACCCTTGTCTATCATATGTTTCCTAACCGCGTCGATCGTCCTGAACTCGCGCGAGGACCCAGCACAGTAAATGCACACGTTCCCAACTGCGATCTTCTCGCCCAGGTACGTCAGAAGACCAGGGAGGTCCACGATGTACTCCATATCGGGCACGAAAAACGAGTGCGCGACGGACATGTGGGCGATATTCTCATTGAGGGACGGGGAGGCAACGGGGCAGAAGAGGCACTGGGTGGGGATGATGCGGGAGCGGGCGGCGGCGATCTTAGAGTCGATGGTCTCGTTGATGTCGTCTTCGGTCGCGTCGGCGGGGACGGTCAGGGAGATGGCTGCTGCCTCGGGGATCGAGGCCATGGACGCTTCGGGTGCCGGGGGCACTTCTGAGGTATCGGCGGGGGGTTGGGGGTTTCGGAGTGCCTTCAGTTCGTTTTCCTTGTGCTTTTTCGAGTTCAAGTGCGAACGGTAGGCGTTCTCGGTGGTATAAATCTTTCTGGAGTGGAAGTGAGGTCGCGTTTTTTTTTGTAGAAATCAAACATATTACATACCCGCACACCTCGCAAGTGGATCCTTTGGGTGATACCATGATGGCGGTTTGAGACTGTCTCTCAATGACTTTCTGGGTAAAGATTTCGACGCTGACCGGGGTTAAGCCCGCCACACGACGCTTCATGTTGTACCTATGGTGGTCAGATCGGTAGTGTATTCCTACGAGCCATGCGGGATTAGTGGATGTAAAGACTTGGGAGGATGATTGAGCCTACTTTGATCATCTGCGGAAAGGAATGCAATGGAGCAGGAGAGGCAGGTAAAGAGCTGCTGCCCATTGGCATCGAACGTCCCTGTTGGTTCTGTATCCATGTTTGCGTGTTGAATCGGTAGTAGATGTGAGGGTATCTGGTTGTAAGAAGAGAGAGGGATAAGAAATGCAGGAAAAAACGGAAGTCGAGTTTTGATCTGTTGAGAGACTTTTTGCGGAAGCGGGTATGACTTGTTTCACTTAGATAATCCGATCTTTGTCATCATCCGTCATAATTGAACCGACATTCCTCAGCAATCACAGGGAACGAGCATTATACAAGTCCAATTACACTAGGTACAGGGTATCAACAGGTCAGGGCTGCGTCTCTCTACTTTTGCTGTGGCGAGAATGTTAGGTTTACGAGACAGAACAGCCAATGAACGCTCACCTCTATGCCAAAGCGTGCGAGACGCTTTTGCACCTCTGTATCTACGGCAGGTGAGACAGGCGGACTAGTGGGTACAGGTGCGTTACCGCCGAAGCGTGCGAGACGTTTGCGTCGTCGTTCCTCTTCTTCTGGGTCTGCAGGCTCCGCTGCAGGCACAGGTCGTTTGTTCCGCCCTGCGGTGGCGGGAGGAGGGGCGGTTGTGCCAAACCTCGCGTTGCGAGAATTGACTTTTTCTGGTTTCTAGAAGGGAGTGAGTCACACAAGTGGTCACAGAAGCAGACGAAGCGACGCACGTCGACGACTGCACCCTCGATGGCTTTGTTCTTGCCGCGAGCGTTTAGAGACACGGGTACAGGCTGGGTGGGTTCCTCGTAAGTAGTGCCGAAGCGTTTTGCACGTGCTTTGCGTTTTGCCAGCTCCTCATCTTCTGTGGCGGATTGCGTGGTAGGCTGAGGGGAGGGAGATTCGTTGTTTGAAGCGGTGAAGGGACGAAATGCATACCTCTGGGTTGGTGCTTTGGAGGGTTTCGGAGGTAGTGGGTGTGTCTGGTTCATCCTGAGTATCTGAGGGGTTGGGGTGATCTGTCTCGGTCGCCGCACCTTGTAAGTCAGTGGTGCTAAAGGGGAAGGGGGAGAGTCAATGGGGCAGGAAGGGTGAACGACGCGTCAAGACGTACGTGAGAGCAGGTGGTGCAGGCTAGGAGGTAATGAGTATGAGCCAAGTAACATGAGATCGCGACGCGACGCACTGGTTGTTCTGCTACCGGAGCCGGGGCTGGCGCTGCTACATGCACGGGAGCAGGAGCAGAGGTCGGAGGGGTGTTCTGAGCGTTGAAGGTGTCTACGGCTTGCGGAGACGCGAGGATCTTTGCAATGAGGTCTGCCTTGTTTGCTTTTCCGGTGATGGGGACGTTTGCCTGTTGAAGGATGTTTTTGAGGTCTACGACCTTGAGAGCTTTCCTGTGGAGGAGTGAGTGATTGCGGGTGATTTAGCAGCTAAATACTCGCAGTTTGGACTCCATGGCTGTAGGGGAGAGAGTGGGTGTGACAAAGTGTGTGACGGGAGTGAGCGTGATGAGCGTGACCGTGTGAGCGTCGGGGTCGCGTGTGACGGAGTGTGATTGGTTTCTCCCCGCCAGCCAATTGCGAGAACGAACGCGATGGACGGCGTCGATCATCTCTTCAACAACAACTTTCACAACTACCGTCCGTCGTCTCCTCCTTCTTCCGTAAATTCTTACTGATAGACATACACAGCGCATCCTCAACATCACAACAACAACAGCAGCAACAACGCCGCCTTGTACTCGTTCTACCCCTCTCGCCATCCCTCGCCCTCCCCAGCCCCCAACTCGCCACACCATGACCTCTTTATCCAACCACCACCCCCAGCTGCAGAGTCTCTGTCGAGAGATCCAGATCCCCCGGTAGACCAGATCCAGGATGACCCACCTATCGACGAGGAGCCACTCTACGTCAACGCGAAGCAGTACTATCGCATACTCAAGCGTCGCGTAGCGAGAGCTCGCCTCGAGGAGCTGCACCGGCTCTCTCGTCAGCGCAAGGTATGTTTCCTCTTCTTTGCTCTTCCCTCTCCTTACACCCCTCTAGCCCTATCTCCATGAATCCCGGCACAAACATGCCATGCGCCGCCCCCGCGGTCCTGGTGGTCGCTTCCTCACCGCAGAAGAGATTGCGGCCCAAAAGACCTCTGCCCCCGGCCCCTCCGCCTCCGCTTCTCAGGACGGAGATGAAGAGGACGACGCAGAGCCCATGATGGACAAGGAAGACGACGATGTCGACATGCTTACTTCTCCCGTCGAGTCCGTCAAGTCTCCTGAGTTGCCGCCGCCGCTCGATTCCAAGATTCGCATCAATCCAGCGACCCAGCCGCCCCTTCAGCCCCGTCCCATCGACCCTCCCGCTTCTGCCTATCAAAAGCCCCCTCTACAGCAGCAGCAACAGCAGCAGCCCCACATGCAGGCGCTACACCCATCACCCATGCACCCCTCATTCGATCACGCCTTTCTTTCACCCGGCTCCATGAATCTCTCTCACGTAGGCTTCTCCCACCACCAGCCACAATCCCACTCGGAGGGTCCATCCCCTGGCTCATCTTCACCCGCGCCCTCTCCCAACCCCGCCCAGCAGGCTCGCGAACGCCTCCAACAGCAACATGCCCATCACGATCACTCCAGGCGCATGACCAGCTCTCTCAATCAGTCGCATCTACCTCCCCAGGACCAGCAGCAGCAGCAGCAACAGCACCAGCCTCCCGCCGTGGGCAGGGCTCCGGCGGCAACGAGTGCGTCGGTTACCCTTCGCTCGCCGTACGCTGCGATGCATATGCACCACGTCCCGCATCCGCATGCGCACGCAAGGCACCATCATACGTACGTTAATCGGAACGAGAACCTCTATGGGCATGAAAGTGAGTTGACAGCTACCCCATCCGCTTTGCAGCTCTCGTCTCAACATGTCAACATCGCAGACAGAGCCTGAGCACCGATGATGCGTTTCGCATGAGGCTCCTCCCTATTCGTTCACCCTTCTTTCCCTTCTCGTTTCTAGATCTCGGGGAGTCCTGGTCTGTCTTCTTTCTATTCCTATCTGCTCCTCTTCTTTGATTTGTTACTTACCCGATACGTGTACATATACGAGATACGAGATATTCTTTGTTGTTGCATTGCGTGAATGTTCTTGGTGCTTACAATAAACAGTGAATAGGTGGCAGCGACAAATCGAATCTAATGATGCAACGGCGGAACAGTAGAATGGAATACAGAATCAAAATCAGAGCATCTCAACGTCCATCATGTCCGCGTCCTCCTCCTGAACTACATCGGCTTTCTCCTCCTCAGGTTCATGTATGACCGGCTCCGGTTGACTCGGAGGTTCGATCTTTAGCGGTTTGAACAAGACCAACGCCCGACTGTCGTCCGCGCGTGGCGGGGGACCTTGCAGCAGCCCCGGGATTCCAAACGTCTGGTGGTGCGATTTCAAGCGGTCGAGCAGCGCGGGGGATATCGTCACAGACACCGGGTCGGGGGGTGGGGGCGGGGACATGTGGATGGGCTCGTCCGGAGCGAGTTTGGTAATGACGATGCCTGAGGGAGCGGAAGGAGGGAGAGGAGGTGAGGTGCGAGAGGGAGGGGGGTGCGAGGGGGAGGGGGACGTACGGTCTTTCTCGGGCTCGAACCACTCGTCGTCGCATTCGATGGGCGTGTCCTCCGGTTCAGTCACGATTGCCTGCACGTCGGACGTGTTCCACGACGAGTACGCGGGTGCGGGGAACGCGTTCGCATTCGCGGCGGAGGGGGTGGAGTAGGTGGGGGCGATACTCAGTTGCGCGAGCCCACGCTCCAGGTCGTCGCATCGCCGTCGTTTCGGTGCAGGGAGGGGTTCCGGACGGGAGGTGGTGGGCGAGTCAATGTCGGGGTCAGAGTAGATGTAAGCGTTCTTCCGCTTGAGACTGGGCATGCGGAACCACGGGTGCATACGTGCCACAGTCTCGGTCATTGTGTAGTTCTACCGCGTCGACAATGTCGAGGTCGAGTAAGAAGTTGGAGTTGGGGCTGTCCCAGGCGTCGGACCTAAGTACAGACGCGCAGGCGCCCAAACTAGGAGGAATCTTCTCGAAATTTCACATTGACTTCTCCGCGCTTCTCGAGACTGTGGACACACAGAAAGAACATGTCAATGGCATGATCATGATTGTTGATATCCTGGATGCATATAGAAACATGGTCACAATCACTACTACAACTAACGAGACATCTAGCCGCGCTTCTTCGACACACCGACGGTCTTTCCACGACGGCCTAACGCAGTGCAAGTCAGGAAACCATCCAACGAGAAAAATACAAGAAGACGCACCAGTTGTCTTTGTGTGCTGACCACGCACGCGGAGACCCCAGAAATGCCTCAGACCTCTGTGGGCACGAATCTTCTTCAGCCTCTCAAGATCGTCACGGATTTTGGAGTCGACGCCGTTCGACAAGATCTGCGAGTTCTTGCCGTCGACGATGTCGCGCTGCCTGTTCAGGAACCACACGGGGATCTTGAACTGGGTGGGGTTTTGGATGATGGTGACCAGACGTTCGAGCTCATCCGAGTTGAGCTCACCGGCCCTGCAAATGGAGCATGAGGGATGAGAGTCTGCAGGTGAAAAGGTGAGGTGGGACGTACCGCTTGTTGAGATCGACATCGGCCTTCTTGCAGACCAAGTTGGAGTAACGACGTCCAACACCCTTGATCTCGGTCAAGGCGTACATGATTTTCCGCTTTCCATCGACGTTCGTGTTCAACAGACGCAAAATGTGCTATCGAGAGCCATAAATATCAGTTTCAACGCTCGGTCAAAAGTTCGGCGTGGAAGACGACGTACCTGGAATTGCTGGTGGGCCTCGGGGACAACGAGAGACATGATGGGCGACCTGGGATTGAGGGTCTGTAAAATCGGTCAGTCAGTATATCTGCGCATATATACCCCCCATCCGCCGCCCAATCATTCCATCCATCCCTCCTCCGAGCCTTCCATTGCTTCTCAAGCCTCTCTGAACCTCCGCAACCTCCCAGCGAGCCTGATTGAGGGCATAGAGACGTGAAAGGAGGGCAGACTCACCGTTGGCGTGGGTGTTCTTGAGCTCGACGGCGGTGTTGATAGCGCTCTCACCTTTCCGGCCTGACAGCATTAGCGCTCTAGTTGGATCTCCGCCGAGAGAGGCGCTCAGAGTCAGTGAGGAGGACAGACCCCACTCCCTTTAAGAAATACAGCGTACTACGACGAATTTCATTGGACTGCTAGTCACGAACTTTATATACAAATGGAAATTAGTTCCTTCTAATACGTGCGCCCACTGATTATTGCAGCTTCCCTTCAACGAACGCTTTCGCTGCCGTCAACGCTGCATTCACTTCAGCCACATTGGCACCCACACCCTGCGCACCATCCTCCTTTCCACCCGACTTATGAAATCGAGCATGAGCAAGCAGGTACACGACGAGAGGAAGAGGTCACATACCTTGCCACCGAGAATAGCTACGACTTCAGCTGCCCATGCACGACCGTCCAAGCCCTTGGCTTTCGCAACATCCGAGACGCAATTAGCGTGAGCGACTTTGCCTCCCTCGGCATCGACGCTAAAGACATATCCACTCTTTCCAAGCTTCTTGGCTTGCAGCAACACGGCCTGTAGCGTCTGAAGAGTACGATCAGTATCAGCAACACAGAGCTGTGACTATTATATCTGCCTTGGAGTTGCCGTCGACGTCAAGGATTCCCACGTATGCCTCCTCTGACGCGTTATCAGTGAAAAATTGCTGAAGGTTGGCGATCGCCTGCGCAAATCTGCTCGTCAGTGATGACTTGTAGTAGCGAGCGAATTCAACATACCGCTTTGCTTGCTGTCGCTTCCTTCTCCTTAGCCTCCTTATCGAAAGCTTTCCGAATAGCGGCAAGTTTGTCGCGCAGCTCTGTCTTCACCAGCGTGGAGATATCCGCTTGACCCAATTCCTGGAGTTACTGTCATCATACGTTCCTTCCGGCTGTAACCTATGCTTCAGACACGTACCACAGTCAACGCCTTTAAACCTGCATCTTTCTCTTTACCGGTGGACTTGTCAAGACGATCTAATTTGGCCACGAGACCGTCCGCCACCCTTCGAGCTTCAGCAGCTTCATGACCTGTGACGGCGATGATACGGCGAATGCCTTTCGCGATACCGGACTCTTCGGTGACAATGAAGTCCTTGATATCTCCCGTTTTAGCTACGTGTCTGAAGGATGCAACACTCGTGAGCGACACAAACAAGGCTACCTGTCCTAGAATACCACTCACGTGCCACCGCAGAATTCGACGCTAGTGTTCCTCCACTTGGGGTTCTCGATGTCCGAGGCGATCTCATCGACGCTGAACTCCAAAGAGACGACCCTTACGGGGTCAGGATAAGACTCTCCAAAAACTGCACGTAATCCAGTGATTTTCTGCGCTACCCTGAGATCCAGCTCCTTGCTGAATACGCCGACATTACGCTTGATCCAGTCTTGACCCATGGCCTCGATCTTTGAGAGATCACTCATAGGTATCTGCGCTTTATGCGAAAAGTCAAATCGGAGTTTCGTGGGGGCGACGAGAGAGCCCTTCTGATCAATATGGTCCCCGAGTACTTCGCGCAGGCAGTAGTTCAGGATATGTGTTGCAGAGTGATTGTTGCGTATCGGCCAACGGCGAAGCTATGCAGGGTGATCAGCGTAATGATGAGCCAGTAAACACAAAGCGCACCTCATCGTACGACGAAACGACTTCGTCACCAACGTTCAGTGTACCGTATTTGAGTCGTCCTACATGTAGCACGTATCCGTTGTACACCTGCACATCAGTTACCTCAAACTCTGCTTCACCGTCAATCACAATGCTGCCGGTGTCGTGCTCTTGACCACCAGACTCGGCGTAAAAGCTTGTCCGATCGAGCAGAATCCCAAATGCGCTATCTGAGGGCACGGTGCTGGTGGAATCTACGAACTGCTTATTGTGATAGACAGCAACGATTTTGGCCGTCGTATTGCCGAGCACTGTTGTCGAGTGAGCCATGTGTCCGTTTCGAAAGTTATCGTACGTACAGAACTTCGCAGAATCGTCGGTCTTTGGTACCGCACTGTTCTTCTCCAGAAGCGCAATGTCGTGCACATCCAATTTCACAACGTCGGTGGCCTCACGTTTCAGGGTTTTACTCGCTTCTTTCGAGTGTGCTTGAGCTTTCTCGAACTCTGCGTCGGAGAACTCCAATTTGAGCTCCTCAGCCATTAACCGTGTTAGGTCGACAGGGAAGCCGTAAGTGTCGTACAGACGCCATATGTCTCGGCCAGATAGCTGATTCGAGCCTTGCTGTCTTGCGCGGGCGGCATATTGATCGAACATTTTCTCCCCTCGATCCAGCGTGCGTGAGAAAGACTCCTCCTCTTCGTCGAGGATCTCTTTGATCTCAGCAGTTCGTTTCGTGATTTCAGGGAAAACGTCACCCTGTTACGCAGTTAGGTTGATGTCTATCGGAGATTTGAATGAAGACCCACCATCTGCTCAACAAGAACAGGCATGAGGGAGGAAAAGAAAGAGCCAATCGACACGCCCAGCTTTTTTCGCGCGTATCGAGCACCTCGTCGAAGGATACGCCTGAGAACATATCCTCGACCCACATTGTTGGGAACTCCGCCGTCACTGAGCGCAAATGTCAAGGTTCTAATGTGATCGGCGACGACACGATACGCTGTATCAATTCCATCCGTGTCTTCTTCACCAAAGAGCCCTCGGTATGGCCGGACGCCAGTCATTTCTTGTATCTTGGCGAAAAGGGGAGCGAACACATCGGTGTCATAATTGGACGCTTTCCCTTGCACCACGGACACCAGACGTTCAAAACCCATACCGGTGTCCACGTGTTGGGACGGGAGTGTTCGTAGTGTACCATCGGTCTCGCGATTGAACTGGATGAAAACATTGTTCCATATTTCCAGCACATTCGGGTCATCTTGATTCACCAGGCTCGATGCGTTCCTCCCGCCAATACGGTCGAAGTGAATCTCGCTGCAACTCATCAGCCATGTAGTATCATAGCGTCTTACTACTCACCTGCACGGCCCACAGGGGCCCGTAGCTCCCATTTCTAAACTATGCTCAGGTCCCAGTCACATGTGAAGAATGCACAATCGACGTACCCCAAAAGTTATCTTTCACAGACCCTGGCAAAATATGATCCTCAGACATCCCAACGTCCAACCAATACTGCTTGGCCTCCAGATCCGGTTCGAGTCCACTGCTAGGGTCTCCTCCAAAATATGTTGCGTACAGGCGGTCTGTCGGTATATGATACACTTCGGTAAGAAGTTCGAACGAATTTTGTATTGCCTCTTTCTTGAAGTAGTCGCCAAATGACCAGTTACCGAGCATCTCGAAGAAAGTGTGATGATAAGAGTCCATGCCGACATCGTCCAAGTCTGATTCCTGAGAGGGTCAGTGATCTTGAATACGAGTCCTTGGGCAAAATAAGACCCACCATTATGTTTTCCACCAGCACGAATGCATTTCTGACTATTGAATGCACGCTTCAGTTTGGCCATGTCCGAATGAGGATCAACGGTGCCCAGAAAGATGGCTTTGTACTAAATAAATTGTCAGTATATCAAAGCATCGTTCGATATCATGCGAACCTGATTCATTCCTGCATTCGCAAAGAGTAAAGTGGGATCGTCATAAGGGATGGTGGGTGAAGAGGCGACGAAAGTGTGGTCCTTTGAGCGAAAGAAACGGAAGAATTCTTCTCTGATCCTGGCCGAGGACCAAGACGCGGTGCCAGCAGCAGAATCGGTCATTGTACGCGCCAGTCGAGGAAGGAGGAGTGCTCGAGAGAGCGGGAGAGGAACGAGTCGCATCCACTTTTCGTCCTCAATGAGGTCTTTGTATTAGACGCCCATAACTAGCCATGACCTCGCATCGATCCGCGAAAAGGGCCCTAGGATAGGATTATACATGTAGTGCTTACAAAAGAATTAATTAAATTAGTTCGAATAAAAGAAGGAGGGGAAGAAAATGAGCTACCATTCTTGTTCCACTCACTGAATCAACTTCGGTCCAGAACAGAATATGTAAACTCAAAGTGTAGCTTGTGTAAGATGCAATAATAGAGCTATTTCGAACAGTTTTGAAGTCAAAACACATAATTTCTGCATGATACACTGTTTTGATCCATTTTTCTTCTCTGCTTCACAGGTCCAAAGTTTTGAGACACTGGTGCAGGGTCAAGTTGGAGATGTCACATTCTCCTCTCTCATCTGTCTGGCAATCAAACTATGTTACCTGGGGGATCAGATTCAGGATGTTCTAGGATTCACCCAAGTCATGAGGAGAGTGCAATTGGCTTTGATGATCAGCAGGTGAGCTTTGATTTAATTAGTTGCTTTCTCATGCTGATTTATGATTGCAAGGCACAAGAAGGAGAAAGATATCTACAAGAAATACATCTATCCTTTTCTTTCTCCAGCAGAGAGGCTGATGATAACCAACCAAAAATATATGACATATTTGATGCATGGCACTAAGTATTGTGGTATTCTGGCAGCTTGTGAGGTCTTTCTTTTTGCTGTATTTCTTATGCTCATTCTTTCTTTCAGTATCAACATATGGAGCTATGCTCATAGTATCAGCAGGTCTCAGAGAGACTTTTGTTAATCTTTCTAATGTAGCTTTGAATGCTCTGTCTGAGATGCTCAGAGTACCAAGCTCAGCTGGTGAGTATCATTCTATGCATATTTAGCTTGTGCTCATCTCTACTCAGGTGGGAAATATGGAGATAGAATTTGCACCCACATTATTCCAGCAGTGGCTTATTTCAAGAAAAGGCTACCATTGCTCTTGGCAGACATCTTTCCTTCTCATCTCTTGGAATATCTGGAGATGCCATATGATCTGCAGTGTGGTAGTCTCTCTGAGACTGATAAATTCTATTCTAGGGCTCCCATTTAGTATGTTCTTCTTCTGTCTTGCAAATCTGAATGAATGCTGACTTTTTTAAAGTTCTTTTGACTTCTTAGCAAGAAGTTCAGATTGGGCTGAATGCATCATAGATCCAGACTCTTCTGCCAATCCAATCTCTCTAGGCAACATACTTGACAGCTTCAGCTTCTCCAACANTGNCANTANAGATCNNGANNACTT
>SGPM01000064.1:0-98052 GCA_004802725.1 Antrodiella citrinella
CGAATTTTGCCTTCTTTTGACCCTGAGAGCGCGAACACTCCTAAGCTGCAGACCGCGCTAGCAGCCAGAGCGGCAGCCACAGGCAGTTGGAACTCTGCCATGTCGGGCGATGCGGAGAACGCGAGGGGGGACAAGAAGTTGACGGTGAAGAAGAAACCTCGCAGCTACGGTATAATTTATATGATGAAGATGTGCGTCGGTGCCGTCTCTGCATCAATCGGCGTGACGGCCCCGCAGATAAGAGCCAGTGGTGACTCGCAACAGAGAAAGTTCAATATCCACGATCCTCCTAGAAAAATGTTGCAACTATCTGAGGTATGCCAATTACCATCCAATACAGATAGTCTCGAGACGCTGCTGTGTCGAGTGTACAAAGGAGGAGGAGGAGGATATATTCCGGTTAGGTCCTATCAGAAACGCCCGCCATATGTAAGGATTCTCATAAGGAACGCGTCCTGTCACAACCATGTCACAAGACGCGTCGGTCACAGGTAAGCCTATGTCAAATACAGGTTCTGTACCCGCGAACCGTGCCGGAGAAGGCAGGATAAATAGCCAAATTCAGGACGCGACGAGCACTGCAATTTCAAAGACCGACAAAAGTCATGTAGAATCACTTCCAAGGTGAAGCCAAATCGCCATACGCCACACGATCCCGACAGTTGTTCGGTCAAGTTGTACGTGTAAACGTTAACGCTGAAATAAGGTCGGCGAAACAAGAAGATGATGTGAATACAGTAAAATCGTACAGAACTCAGAATACAAGTCAGAGCCGTGATACAATCACCAGGATAAATCTGATAGGTTTAGAACGTCGTTTAGCTATTAGTGTTATGAACTCTAAATGCTGCTCACCTGAGGCACCGCGCTTAGTCCGACGAACTTCGTTCATGATGGTCAAGGCATGCTTGTCCAGCATCTCTACGTACGGTTTGAGAGAGGTGTTCTCCCAGTCTATAGGGCATGAGCAAGTAGAGCCAGCGGGATATGTTAGACAACATACCAGAATGTCGCTCCTCGTTTTCTGCAGGTTCACCGGCAGGAATACTTGTCTGATCCAACTCTTTCAAAAGCTGCGCGACAGTTGGCACCCGCTCGGGATCGAATCGGTCCACGGTAGCCGGATCAACTGGCACACATACGCGCCCTGTCTTTGGATGTACACAGAACGGCGCTTTGAGCAAATGATTCCGGTGCTTGGACACTTCAGCATCAAGACGAGGATACGTATACTGCAGGACGATATCCTCCAAAGCAGCATCTATCGGACCCTATTGTTCTTCAGCGTCAGTGACTTATTCGTGACGTGACTAAATGACTTGCACGCTGGTCCGTTCGAATTTCTTTACGTTCATCCTTTATGTCCTGCCATTTCTCTTCTGAAGACCGGTTTGAATCTTGCTGCCAGATCTTACGTAACGCCTCGGTGAATCTCTCATTTGGAAGAAGCTTCAACAGTTGTTCCCAACCCTCCTTGGAAGCGAAACAATCTTGGTCGGCCAAAATCAAACTGCTGAAAACCATCCCTAAATGAGCGGTACATTGCCTATGAAACTTGAGAAATCGGGTACGTTGAAGAGACGGAATTGACGCACTTTATTGAAGGGGGCAGCGGTCCGTTATCTTGTCGTACATTCACTTTCTTGTGCATCTCCTTCCCACCCTGTATGACTGTCATCCACCCAACCAAAGCTTTCCTCTGTTCATCCGTCAACTCCATCGCCTCCTGGTCACTGATCCACAGATGTATTCCACGGCGGCCGGAATACACCCACAACAGATGTTTGTAGCCATACTGATCACGTATTCCCTCATCCAGGACGTGTACGGCAGCTGCTATGAATGCCCAGCAGCGCTTGCAGATATCCGCTTCCGAACAACACGTCCGGACGGAGTCATAGTCGGTCATATCGATATCGAAGACGAGTTCTCGGAGCCGGGGTGAGAAAGCTGCTGGACGAACTGTCTTCTTATCTTTGGGCTAGGTCATAAGACGCGTCAAACTCCAAGATTCCTCTCTCAGCAACAGAACTAACCGATCATGGACGTACCCTTGCACTGTACACAGGTCCGATCTCGAAACGCGTCGGATTCAGGTTGCACACCTGTTTCTTCAATTCGTCTGCGGTATTGAACGAGTTGTAGCGCAGATACACGTCTCCGGGGAGTGTAAACGCGAACTCGCGATGGGTGAAGAGCTTGGTCGGCGTGTGTTCGTGATTGAGCCATGAAAATATCGATTTGAAGGGATACAGCCGGCGATAGAAAGCCAGCATGATCTCTGGTGTAACGCTATTAGCCGCATTTTCCGACATGAGAAGTCCCTTTGTCTAGGCGCAACAAGGAGAGAGGGTGGTGAGAGGAGTGAGAGGACGTATGTCAAACAGTCAAAGGACGCAACGCACGCTCTGTCACGGAGACGTGACACATCTATTGTCACGATGTCACATGTGACATCTCGTGTCTGCGCACGCTCCTCTCCGAGTCAACTCCGAGTCCTCGTCTTCACCAGACTCAACGACCCGACCACGACCTCTGGATATTGGCTTCAAAGTTGGCTGAGATCCTTCTTCAGAATTACGGTCATGGATCTTGAAATGATCATCTCTTTCCCTCTCCAAAATGCTCCCACCTTCTCTCGTACGAGTCTCCATGATGGTGGCTTTTCCATCCAACCCCGGGTCAAATGTGTAGATTCCCGGTACCATCGAAGGACCATACGCAGCTAGTCCTCTCAACACCTCGTGTTTCTCGGTCAAATGGATGGGCTGGGCTGCGTCATCATCATGCAAACGTCCATCTCACTTTAGAGGTTGCCATGTGTGCTTGCATCTTAAAAGCACCGCCCAGGCATCGGGACGGATGAATGCACCCTCATCTCGTGGCTTTGGCAAGGGGGATGAACCGTATTCGTCTGATGGCGTTCCAATGGGTATGTCCTTCTCTTCCCATAGGCAGCTCATACATACTAAAAGTTATTGTCATGGCGTTATCTTCTTAGCTTCTACATAATATGTATGTGTACCTCGCCCGCCCGGTTCAGCAGAGCTACTACCAGTCTTGTTTTGCCGAACACACTCAAAAGGCGTGGTCCGACTCTGTCCCCCTTTTGACACGCCTCACTCCGGGCCGGTGTGTGTTCAAACTACCACCAACCCTCACGCACATGACCGTATAGGGTGGGTGGCACGAGCAAAGATACGCACGGCTCTCTCCCGCGGGTCCGTACTTCTCATTGGGTGGTGGTACATCGTACGGCGATTCGATCAAGTTCTGATCGCTCTCCACTCTCTTTTTTCACTCCTTGCCATTTGTCTGCGGTCCAGACTATTGAACGCGCGAAAACTAAGGGGATCAGATATCTCGACAGGGCTCAGTCCTTCCCGGGAATGTCAAACTTCTTGCCCTGCTCGCGAGTCGCCGGCCCGTCTTCTATGGTATCTTTTGCCAGCAGGAGCCACTGGGAGGGGAGTTCCATCTCCATGTCTCCATGATCCATCTCGGGCTTTGTGCGCATTCTCTCGCGGGTTGAATGAACGGCGTCCCATCTCTCAACCTTCTTCTTCTTCGCACGAGGGAAGGGCGACATACCCGTCGCTCAGAACGACTCGGACGCTGTTCACGTACCTCCGGAGAAACGAAGAAGAGACATGGCTCATCACCGCCTCACAAGTTCACAAGTGACCCGGGGAGAGGGGGAGTAGGAGCGTCAGCTTCGAGCTAAAGCTAATCTGGGTTCATCGCTTCTCTTTCAAGGTAGAACACCGCTCTGCCAATAGCAACTGTATTGATTTTCATACAGTGCTATCTCCAGACTGAACAACACCGGCCACACCACGCACGCCCCATCTCAAACCTCTGGGCGTTCTAGACCCCGTCATCATCATCATATCGCATAACACAAGCTTCTGGTGGAAGCCGACAGTCTTGCACGCCAGAGGTTTTACGTTTTGCATCAATGCGGCGTACAAGGAGGAACCCCTTGACGCAAGAAAGACTCGTTAGAGAGTCGAGAGTGACTAGTGATCGCTCGGATTGTTCACGGGATGCTGACTCGGACGGGGGCTCGTCAGCCCTCGTCCCGTTGGCAGTTGCTGTCTGGGCAACAAACAACCTTGCAATCACGAACGACTTCGTGTTCGGACCGGAGTGTTGACCGCTCCCCCCTTGCGATCCCAAGTCCTCTCATGGATCTAGGAAATGCCTTCCACCTCCATGTGCCGCTTTCGTTCTTTTCTCCTTTGGGTCCCTGAAGGTCAAAGGTAGGTAACGTTACACTTCCGGCAATCCCCACCCTACCCTACCTCATCGTCCTTATCCGAGTCTAGTGCGAGTACACAGTTCCCGATGCATATGAAAAGTTGTTTATTCCCCGACCGTGAAGGGATGTAACGCGAACCTGGAGCTCCGGAGTCCTTACAAGTCGACGACGGAAGTACAGTCCTCCGCCCCTGCACGGGAGTCAGACCTCCGCGCCCGCACACAATCGTCTCGTCTCGTTTCGTTTTCGTTTCCTCCATTCCTCTGGATGTATTCCGTCGATCGTAATGGAGAAGCCAACCCAAGGCGAAACAACCTCACGCGCTATGAACGCATGATTGTGGTGATAGCAAATTGCTCCGATGACAAGATCCTGCCCGAGGTTCCTTCGAATTCAACGGCTTTAACCATATCGTCCAATGTACGGTCCGCTGCGTCCCGGCTGGTCCAAGTTTTTTCCAACGCCCAGGGCCGGAGGCACTGGCAAACCTCGAATCACGATATTCAATATCCCCTCCCTCCGAGGGCGTTGGTCGTGGTCGTGGTCGTGGTCGTGGTCTTGGTAAGGAAGTGTGTCGATCTTCCGGTCCGAAGTACCTACGCACGACCCTCACACCTTCAAGCTTCAACGTTCAACCCCGATCCACCGCAAGAAGTAGAACCGAGGTACGTGGCGATTATTGGCGAGAGACCACCCCCGGGTCGTCTGACTCTGAGGTTGTTCCGCGCTGGGACGCGCGGACGACGATCCTATGATCTCATCGTCATCGGCTAGGAGGGTAGCTCGTCGGAACAACCGAGTCCGGGTCCGATGTGATGTGGGTTTTGGCACGTTGAAGAGCGAGCGAGCGAGCGAGCTGCTCCTCCAGGACAGGACAGGACAGGATAGACTAGAACCAGACTATACGACCCTCTGCTGGATCAACGCGCTCGCCCGAAGTCGTATCTCAGGCCCGTGTACACCGAATCACTGCACCACACCACTGCACAGCACACCACACTACCAAGGCGGAACTTTGGAGTTGTGTGGGGGAGTGGAGAGGTCGGTNCCCCCTCACGCGCCCGACCTCACGTCCTCACGGTCCGTTGAAACACAGCACGTAGTTTTAACTTTATCCTCTCTTGATGCGAGGGTCTTCCGTGGGTCGGGGGAAGCTCAGACGGGCGNGGTATGGCCCGCGTTCAAACGTTAACGTTCAAGCCAGCGACACCCCCCGACGAAGTCACAAAGAACCGGAAGGTGTCGAGGGAGTCGAGGCTTCTGGCGTGCCATCTGGTCCACCGAGATCCCCACTCCAGCGAGTCAGCGACACGACACGACACGACCGATGCTTAAGCTTAAGCCTTCCCTCGCATTCGCTCACATTCCATCGCGCACAATCCTCGGGCCCTCCCAATCATTGAATCAACGCACCCCCCCCCCCTCCAGCCTCATCCACGCATCCACGCATCAAAACCAAATTTCAAAAAGCATCAAAGTCAAACGTCGAAAGAAAGTCGGAAGTTGACTCGGAGTCTCGGAGTCTCGGAGTCTCAGACAATGACCAGAAAAGAATCGGGAGGGGGGATAATCATGCATCACGACCCTAAAAAAACGGATCAGCGGTGAGGCCTGAGGCCTGAGGGCTCGAGCGTGCGTGTTGAATTTCATCGACATCCTCGCGTATCGTGTCTTTTGAATTTATCATCATTATCGTTCGTGCATTCCGAGTTGTCAGTCGCAACGTGACAGGAAGAGGCCTGGGGTTTTGTGTGGCGCGGCGGGTTCACCCATGGCCAGCAATAATGAAAAGCCAAAGGCAGCCAAGTGTGCGGGCCGTACCCCCGCGGTCTAGACCTCTCGTTCTTTCTTTTGTGTGTTTAGATTTGTCGTGCGGGCGAGGGATCGAGATGTGATCGTAATAAACAATAAAGCAGGAGGGATGTGCGCGGTGTACGTCATACCGCGCTAGCTCGCGTTTGAGTGTAAAAAAACAACCGACACTGACAGGTTGAGTCTGATGGGATGGGTCGCGGCAGTGGACCTTCGAGCGGCGAGGCGGGAAGAAGTGTCATGGTATGGCAAATGTAATAATCGTCTGGCGTGCATGGTCTTCATTCTCGTATCGTACAACAAAAACCCAAACCCAGCCTCTGCGTTCTTCATTCTTCAAAGCTTCATTCTTGTCTCGTCTTGAACGTTCACCGACCCAGCCATCCCTACAACGCACAAAAAAAATAAAATCAGCGCCCCTTCCACCCAAACCCAAAATCAAAAAGCGACTCACCCCATCAACCACGACCAATTCGCCACACACGTACCCGCTCGCGCGGCTCGCGAGGAACACGACCGGCCCCGCAAAGTCCGCAGGCGCGCCCCACCGCCCCGCGGGGATGCGCTCCGAGATCTGCCGCAGGCGCACCGCGTCCGCGAGCAGTTTCTCGTTCCTGTTGTGCGGGTGTTAGCGAACGTGTGGTTGTGTTTGGTGTGTGTTTGGTAGAGTAGAGTGAGGGAGGACGCACATATCGGTAGCGATGTACCCGGGGACGATCCCGTTCACCTGGACGTTGTCCTTGCTCCATTCGTTGCTCAACGCCTTCGTGAGCTGGCCCAGCGCGCCCTTGGCCGCTGCGTACGCCGGGACCGTCAGTCCGCCCTGTTCCGGATTCAGATTTCAAACGAAAGGATGTTAGTGTATCAGGAGAGGAGCGAAGAAGGCGCGTGAAAGTGGGATTGAATGCGCGTGAAAGTGTTGGTGCGTGGGCGGACGGTAGGACGTCGGACAGATAGATAGGATGATGGGAGTGTCGACACGGACGTGTCGTCATACAAAGGCAAAATCACTAGCGAAAGAAAGGAAGAGAGAGGCGAGACTGACCTGGAACGTCAAGAGGGAGCAGAAGTTGATGATCTTCCCTCGACGGCGGGGGACCATATGCCTGCCCGCGGCTTGACAGAGGAGCCAGCAGGCTTTGAGGTTGACGTTGAGAACCTAAAGGGTGCGCAACACGTGGCGTGTATGAGTATGACGAGAGAGAAACGGATCAGCGGTGGTCGTGTTCAGATGTGAAACTGGGAATGGAAAGAACACGATGATGTCAGGATGTGCGGTGGCCAAGATAGGGAAGGGGTGTGGGACAACGGGAGCAGAGCACCAGACTGTGTGGGCGTGTGGGTGTGGGGGCTAGAACTGTATGCACGCGCAGGGCCGCACAGAGAGAGATGTGCGGTGCACCCAAGAGGCAAGTGATAGGCGAAAGAATCACGTACATCGTCCCAATCCTGCTCGCTAAAATCCACAGACGGCGATCGCCGCTGAATGCCCGCACAGTTGACGAGGATGTCGACGGTGCCTCCCATGGCGTGGAGGGCGTTGTCGAACAGGCCCTTCACGGCGGAGAGGTCTGCGATGTCGCAGTGTACGACGTTGACGTTGACGTTGGCGAGGGCTTGGATGGCGTGGAGGGTGTCGTGGTTGGTGGAGCCGGGTCTGCAGACGAGACAGATGTTGGCGCCTGCCTGTGCGAGGGCGATAGCACAGGCAGCTCCGATGCCTAAGACGGCCGGTGTGCGTTGAGCGTTCAAGGTAGCTGCAAGCGGGACGTACCTCGTGATGCGCCTGTGATGAGGACGTTCTGACCTGTGAGATCGAAGAGGGCTGGGGAGGGCGGCGGATCCATGGGTGTGTGGAGGGGATCGTGTAGTGTTCTTATGGAGGACACCGTCGAACGGAGGGGGCGCGGACAGCCGAACCCCAGACCGGCTATTTCCCCGGAGATGTCGATCCGGTGCCAGGCGGTTAAAAGACGAGATCTGGATCTGTCGGCGGTCGGTCCGCGCTCGTCTCCTGGCGCACACAACTATAAAACAATCCTCTCCCGCCTCTCCCCACCCTCGTCTTCACTCCATCTCTCCCATGTCACCCATCGCCCTCCCTTCACAACACGCTGCCGTCCTCCACGGCCCAAAAGATCTCCGCATCGAAGACCGCACCCTCTGGCCCCCTTCACAGGGCCAGCTCCAGGTCGCNGTCAAGGCCACAGGCCTCTGTGGCTCTGACCGTAAGTTCCCTCCCAAATCCCTCCGCCACAGAGCTCACACACCCGCACACAGTCCACTACTACCTCCACGCACGCAACGGCGACTTCGCCATACGCTCGCCCCTCGTCCTCGGCCACGAAGCCGCCGGCGTCGTCACTGCCATTGGCCCAGGTGTCCGTGGCTTCTACGTCGGTCAGCGCGTCGCGATCGAGGCGGGCATCATGTGCAACGCGTGCGACTACTGCACCAGCGCACGCTACAACCTCTGCAAAAGCATGCGCTTCGCCTCCAGCGCAAAGACCTTCCCCCACCTCGACGGCACGCTCCAGGACCGCATGAACCACCCCGCACACGTCGTCCACCCGTGAGTTCNTCCCTAACCCACTCATACACATACTCACTGTNACCCGTCAAAATAGACTACCAGACGGCTGCTCNTACGAACAAGCCTCCCTCGCCGAACCCCTCTCCGTCCTCATCCACGCCGCCCGCCGCGTCGGCCTCTCCCCCGCCACACCCTCCACCGTCCTCGTCTTCGGCGTCGGGCGCGATCGGGCTCCTCGCCTGCGCCCTCGCCAAAGCCTCGGGCGCGACCCGCGTCTGCGCCATCGACATCAACCAGTCCCGCCTCGACTTTGCCGTCGCACAGGGCTTCGCGCAGCACGCGTTCTGCCTGCCCGTGGACAAGGAGAAGAAAACGACGGAGGAGGCGCTGCGGCGCGCGAAGGAGAACGTCGGGGCCGCGCTCAGCGCGTTCGAGATGCCGGAGGGGTTCGATACTGTGTTTGAGTGCACCGGCGCCGAGCCGTGTATACAAATGTCCATCCACGTACGTCTCCCCCCCCCTCATCTTCATCATTTACTCATACGCGTACGTGCGTGTGTAGGCTGCTGTGACGGGCGGGAAAGTGATGCTGGTGGGGATGGGCTCGCGGAACGTGACGCTCCCGCTGAGTGCAGCCGCGACGCGCGAAGTGGACATCCACGGGTCGTTCCGGTACGCGAACACGTACCCGCAGGCGCTGTCGCTCCTCGCGTCGGGGCAGCTCCCGCACATCGAGAGCATCATCACGCACCGGTTCCCGCTCGAGAAGACCGCGCAGGCGTTCGAGATGCTCGCGAAGGGGCGGGACGCGGAGGGGAGGATGGTGATCAAGATCATGGTGGGGCCCGGGTGCTGAGTGCGCACGGTTTGGATTTGGATGTGTTTATTGGTTGTATATTTCGCGAGGTGGTTTCGTGTCTGTTTTCTTTTCTCGTTTTTCTCATTTTAGAGGGACCCTTTTCTGCTTGAAGCCGATCTACACCCGCCCCGCCCCTATGAAAAGTTGTCTACCGTTCCCTCCACACATCGCACATTCACAGTACAGCACAGCACCTAACCTTCTCTCCTCGCTTTCAGTCTCTTTGGCATACCTGGTCATGTCTCATTTCCCATGCTTCACGATTTTACGATTGCACGGACATCCTCCTCACTACACTTCTCATCCCTGTTGCTTTTCTTTTTGTTTCTCTTGATTTTTCTCGTTGCGATGTTAACGTTGTTGTACTTTTAATGGCTCTGGGCTGCGCATAACTCATTTCTCAGTACATACCCCTCAATCAATCAATCAATCTCTCTCAATCTCTATCTCATTCTGCGCTGTGCGCACCGACGGTCCGAGAATGCATAACATAACGCAACATTGAACAGATTTACTGTTGCTGTTAGTGGATTTGGAGAAGTGGGCGGGGGGCGTGGTCTGTTAGTGCCAGTGTATGAGGCATGCCAGTGTGTCCGTTCGGGTTGATGATTAAATCATACGAACACTTCACGCGCATAATGGTACGTCGGACGGTGAGCGGTGAGCGGTGAGGGCCAAACTCGTACCAGTGTACAGTACTGTGCACTAACTAAGTTACAATGACACACACCCGGCTCGAGGTTCGCGGGAAGACGAACAATATTAATATCACAGCAGTATTCATACTGTCTTTGACTGGAATAATTGGCCGGACGTGTCTTCCGAATCCGAATTCGTCTTTCTGCTATAGCTAGTACCACCAACTTGAAGGAGCCCGCCCGGGGCACACGTTAGCTGAACGTTGAACTCGTGAACCCGTGAACACAGCCTTGCTGCCTCGGGTATACTCACTGGCATGCGCAGTCGCCGTCAAGACTTCAAGTTCGAATTCGAACTCAAGGACGATTAAACGACTAGTACTAGCTAGTACTGTACATGCTACTAGTAGCCAACGTCAACACACCGTGCCGCGACCCTTTTCCTGTGTCACTGTCTGTGTCCGGATGCGCGAGAGCGAGATAAGCGGACGGACGGAGCAGGATGGGGTGTATCTTGCATCTAGATTCTCGGAGTCGAAGCTTGGCATGTTCAATCATGTTTTGCAGACCTATCGTACGATAAGCACTGGCACTGGCATGATCTCCGTCACGGTTTGAGCCATCCCTCCTTCTCCTTCTCCTTCTCCTTCTCCTTACTCTCAGGCAAGACAGCTTAACAGGAACGGTGCCAATAGCCTGTGCGGTGTGGAACCACGCCCATGTCACTGTCAGTGACGAACATCGATATCCGGAGCGACCTCACCGCCAAGTGTATGCTACGATAATGAAGCATACACGGCTCGCGCCCGCGCCCGGGGATCACCCCCCAGAGATAGTCATTAGGCAATAACGTTCAAACTTCCAACTTCGTCCGAGTCCTCAGAGTTCAGAGTTCAGAGGTGGGACGCCCATTTACACTTGACTGGAGTCAAAAAGGCACTGCCTGCAAGGAACCCGGTACGCACACACCAGGAAGCAGGAAAAGGAAACCCGGGGCGACGGAGATTAGCCCTCCGAGCCCTCCGAGTCCTTCTCCCCCTTCGCGCTACTAGCATGTCCATGTCATGGGGCTTGGGTATGGCGCCTCGCAACGCCAAAGCGGATCGGCATCTTGTGCGGTTGCGTCCCAAATGCAGTAGTTCTGAGGTCTGTGTTCAGGAGATGTGTGTGTGTGGCCACGGGTGGGCCGGTGAGGCCCGACTTCGACACATCACCATCACCATCCACCTTGTGCCAGTGGGTCGGACGGCCTGCCCAGAAACGAGACGCAAAAAGCCGCGATCCGAGCCATCACAGTGGTATTATGACCACTGCACAAGGGTTCCTTGCAATTGAACACTACACATTGACTCTCAACGAGTAGTAGCACACACACGTACCTTGGGTGTGCCGACGAAGCGGTGGCAGTGACTCTGAGTCAATTGACACGGTGTTTGCGTCGTGAGCAGGTGATACGTCCTCCCCGGGCTGCGGGCCATGAGTGCTTGAGTTTTTACGTATGCAGGGCGCAAGGAAGAAGCACGGGCTCACCAGTCAATTCACTTTTTTTTTCCTTTCTGCGTTTCTGCGTGCCAGTAAATAGATCGCCGATTGTGCTGGTTTGTGTCGTGATCATGCAACCTGCTCAGGCTGCGACAATCATGAGCCCGCATAGGTGGAGATATCGGAACTCGATGCAGTGTGGCCAACCGTTGACAATGGACTTTAAGTTTCAACACGGAGTTGTGCATGTTGATTCCCTTCACCCATTCAACGGAACAGTTGTTCGTCGGAACCGGTGCCGGACACTCGATTTAGCATACCGAGAGTCAAGAGTCAAATACGTGTGTTGTCATTGGACTGCGACCTCCCCTGAGTTCTTCTCCGGTACCCGTTGAACGCATATGTGTAGTTGGAACCCACACTCTACAAGACCGTCTTTGCGATCTGCTTCCAGATCGCGAACGGGTTATTGACACTGGGAGGAAGCAATCAATGAATGATCAACCGAGGGAACGGATGGTGGTGATGTGGGCTCACATATCTGCGGTTAGAGGGAGATTGACGTCCGCCGGGCGGGTCTGCCATTCTGTATACATGATCGTCAACTTCGAAGGTATCACGATGGGATTTGCAAGTGAGAACTTGCCTTCAGGTTGGGTGGGATCGACTACGCCGAAACCTAGTCTCCAAGTAATGCCTTGCACGCTGTTGGTCAAGCTATAGAAAAACGAACCCGGTGATTAACCTTCACCCCTTCCCTCCTTCGAAAAACACGACCACTTACAAATCGGGAGGCGCCAACGTATTGTTCTTCAACCCCGTTGTCTATAAGTTCCCAAACCGCAACACATCGTCAGTAAGCCCGTCTGCAGACATTCGCATGCTCGCACCGGTGCTCGGGTGATTCACCTTGACTTCGGTATCCATATCCGAGAAATCGGTTGACTGTCCACCGACGGTACCACAGTATTGCTGCTGCACGTCCTTCTTGCCGCCAACGACGACCATCTTGGCGCCTTCTTTCTTTGCCATCGTGACCTGTGTGTATCAAACGTGAGCATGGAAAGTGATGTGTATTGAGAGGGCCCGTACGCTGAAGAGGGAGCAAGAAGAAGCGCATCTGCCGTTGCTCACGATAGCCGTCTTCTTGGGATCGAACAACGCTTCGGTAGGAGGGTCTATGTCAAATGGTTGACACTGGTCAGCCATTCTACACGCATGCACTGATCAGTATCCCACCCACACAAGTCCTCGGTGTGACAATGCTGCGTACCTAGGACTGAACGCATCTTGTCTGCCATTGATGACTCTCGTCTGAAGCGGCAGCAGCCAGTCGTGATCAGCAGTGAAGTGTGTGCCGTTGGGGAACTGCCAGTTGAGAGGGTTGAAGTTGAGAAGGCTGAAGGGATCTGCGTCGTCTTGCACGATGCGCTGAACAATTAGTTGTGCCAGGGGGCCGGCGCGGACCATGGTGTCCAGCCCGGCTTGGGGGAACGTCGTGGATTTCGGTCCAACGAGCTAAGGAGTCATGAGATAAACATCATCCGTTTTGAATGACCGGACTCGATCGTTGTGGCGGAACTTACAATGCGATGCAGCCACTGTGAACGTGATGATGAGATGAAGAGCAATCCAGGATGTGTGAAGTCAAGACGTACGTGAGCGAGGCAGATGAAACCTCCACCATTACCGGTCTAGTGTCTGTGTAAGCAAGTGCAGCAGCGCAATGAAAAATACTTCACACTTACCACGTCGACAATCAGCTGTGTGGCTCCTGCAGACTTCAGGCTCTGCAGACCTGAGATCATAGCTTGTTCAAGCCCGTCGAAAGTCGTGTCCGAGAAGCTCCCAAGTGCCAAGATGCCCGTCTTTTGGTCATCGAGCATAAAGAACTGCGCGACTCCTGCGCTTCCGCTGACCGGGTTTACGGGTGTCAGGACTGGGGGAAACGCGATGTCTTGTTGACGGGTCGTGTCCAACATCACGTTCAACGCGTGCCGTTGTCGGTCTGCTGGGCTCACGTTTGGTTGCTGCTGGAACGCGCTGACGAGCGGGTTTTCAGTGGGCTCGTTACGTTTGGCATTATTGACAGATAAATCCGCTCCGTTTGTGCCGGATTGAGCTACGCAGAGGCTCTGACGGTAAGAGGCTGTATCCGTCCACGTGGTGGTCACTGCTATACGAGAGCGATACGGGAGCTGTGAAAAGTCTTAGCATGATACTCTTAGAGGATAGGATGCGGGTCACTTACGGTAATGGTGTCAACGGTTATGCTGTTGTTTCGCTGAATTTCCAACGTCACTGAATCGGCTAGAGGTAATGACAGCTGTCCAAAATTGCCCATGCTATAGGTGAACCCGGTCGATCCGAGGTTGTATGTTGCGAAGAAACTGCACTAGAAATGAGCGATATATCCTCGGTCAGTACAGTAGAGTGCACATACGAATTCTGACGAGTTCCGAAACCTTGGAAGGACCCGGTAATGAGCGCGTTGGCGTCCACGGCATCGAACGGATCCGCGCCATTGATCTTGAGGACTTTCGCACCAGATAGCTACAGGGAAATTGTTATCACTCCGGTTATTGAGCTACGGTCCCAAAGGCTTACCGAGCTAAGCTTGCCCTTGAGATTACCAGGTAACGCATCTTGCCATACGCTAAGTTCGTCGGCGAACTCCGCTGAAGCGACAGTGAATGCTTCAGGTGCGATGTGCACATTTTGCGCACCAGAAGTATTTGTCAGAAGAACCAGCGGTGTTGGAACAAAGGTCAAGAACACGGCTGCATGAAAGAATGAGTCTGATTCTTACTATGCCAAGGAAAGATGACCCTTACAGTCGAAACAACTGTTGATGTAGACACAATGACCATCATTGAGTCTCTTGAGAGTTCGCGACATATCGATATGAAGATCGAGTTCTGACGCGTAACTTTGAACGCTAATGCGAGCAAAGTCTGCCAGCAGGTCTTCGTGAACGTCCGCGGTGAAGGGCTCCGGAGCACGTTTCTCAAAGTTGACAGACGTGTGGAAAGCGAGGGTCTTGTTCACGACATCAATGATCTATAGACAGCGAGGTCAGTGGCGTGAAATATACAGAGAAAGATCGTACATTGGTCTTGATTGCAGGGTCTACCGAGAAGGAAGTAAAACAGGCTCGGACGTCCTTAGGAGCAACCCACTTCTGACCAGCGATAGTAGCACACGGGTCGATGGCCTTAGTCACAAGGCCACTTGCTGCAAGTGTGGCGAGTGCCCTAGACACCACAAAGCCGAACATCGCCACTTTGAAAAGCATCGCAGCAGGGAGTGGAGCTTTCACTAAAGGTTGTGAGTGCAACGACAGCAGACGACAGCAGTATATATGGCATTACAAGTTGCCAAGACCGACATTGTGGTTATTGTTCAAGTATCGCATGGCGCAAGTGGCGTAAGTATACAATGGGTGCATGTGGTATACGTTGAGTGACGAGCTCGCTGGGAATAACGAACAATAACGGGCCATCCGCTGGGATAACTATAGGAAGAACAAGGGCATCTTGAGCGGCGGAAGCGTCAAGTCAACAGGACTGACGCACTTCTTGCGTATCAGTTACTTCCCTTGTCAATTCCTTCTGTGTCTCTGTGTCCGATTCAGGGACAACTGCACCCTTCCCAAACTCCCGATGAGAAATCGAGCGATAGTCGAGGCTGAGTGTTCTCTGAGTGTTCTGATCTACGAATGGGTACAGGTCGACCTTCCCGTGAGAAGTAAGATGAGTCAAGGATTTGAGCAGATGCGAAGGGAAAGAAGTCAGATGATAGCAATGTTACAAAACTCTTGGCTGAACGCGGACACCCGTTTCGTAGACTGTTGCCACGCTTGACGACAGACATCGACGCGATGATGATACGCGTTCTATATGGCGTTAGCAAGTCAGTGCAACTCCTTTCATCCGCCACATCCTTCTGTTACAATCGCGACAAGCTATTTTCGCGCGTGGACACGTCCATTAACCAATATATAAAGCAGAGTACTCAATCAATGAGGTATTTTCGCTTGAAGAATGCTCGTAAGTGGAATATTTGCCACACCCCGAGCCCAACAAGAGCGACCAGAGTGAACCACGCAAATTTCTGGACACGGTTCTTCGTCGACACTGACAACAGTTAATGAATGACTGCTTATTCATTTGGTGAATACACGCACGATTCGTTGACTGAAACCGCTCTTCGCGCGTTTTCAAATACTCCAACTCATCGACGATCTCCTTCACGATACCCTCCAGCTTCCTCATCTCGGTTTCCAATGCAGACAAAGATTCTTGATTAGCAATGGCGCTGTGAGATACGGTAAACGTTAGCATGAGTCGTACCCCTTGACTAGATTCAAATTCACTTGTAGTCAACAGCATCGGCTCCGATGTCTACGTCCAGGTCAATCACGCGAGCATACGTCTTGCTCGAGGAAGCCGCTAAACAAATGTACCATCAGTATAGACGATTCACAGAGACCAATCAACCACATACTAGTTTCAAGGTAGTTCCTAAAGCAAACTCCTACATCACCCTCTGTATGGGCTGTGACAGCGAACCGAGATTCCCCTTTGATTCCCTTCTTATGCAAGTATGTGTTCTTATCCGCTCCGCCATCCACAATCTCGATGTCAATGCGTTGATCGTCTCCGGGACCGACATTCGCCGTGACAATAATCAGTGCGCCTGGGTGTGCAGCGTTCCAAATGCACTTTGAAGGAGGATAGCGGTACGCTGGTACTTCAAACTTGATGGCCTGGACTGGGTATGCAAAGATAATGACAGCAGCAAAGAGAAAGAATATAGTCTGGAGAGGAGACCGTCGTGGATGTCGTGAAGACATGTTGAGGAGGCAGAGTCGTGAGTGTTGTCGTGGTAGACGACTTGCAGAAGTTCGTGGCAGTGGCACTGGCCCGAAAATAAACAAATATTTATGATAACCCAGATCCGTTGCCGACGGCCCACTGACACCCCGGCTGGTACTGGTAGTAGCGATTCATTTCACACTCTCAGCTTGGACGTTGGTGGTTGGAGTTCGACGAAGTGCTGTGATCTTAAGGTGAGCGATATTTGTTGAACACCATCTTATGCGGACGGTTCGAAAACTCAGATACCTCGCGAGTTGCTAGTTAAATGGCGGAACAGAGCTGGAGCTCAGCTCGGCCCACTCCTGCCGTCATATGGTTATGATACTGCTCTTCCAAGCACCTGATCAGCACCAGGCAATATATAAGACAGTGAATCGCTGATGATCCCATGATCTTCACTAGTCTCCGTAGCTGACCTTATGAGAGAAGATAGTCGTTCTCTCATTAAGGATCTTCACGATTTCGCTATGTCCTCTCCTGCGACCATCGTAAAGCTCGAGGTACGAAATTTGCATGAATTACGACTACCCAGAAACCTACTCACTCTGAATGACATAGGTATTCCGCATCCCTCCACGATGGATATTTGTTCGTGTAAAAACTAGTAATGGTATCGTTGGATGGGGCGAGGGAACCCTCGAGGGTCATACGGAAACTGTAGAAGGTGCTTTCGATGCCCTTCGAGAGCAATTTATCGGCTGGGATGCCGACAAGATTCAGGATATCTGGCAACATGCCTATAGATCCAAATTTTACCGTGGTGGTCCTGTTTTGATGGTGAATCTCTGAATTTATCTGCCGAACACCGTATGCTCAAAGTCAGACTTTTAGTCCGCCCTGTCAGGGCTCGACATTGCTTTGTGGGATATCAAAGGCAAGAAGCTCGGAGTGCCTGTGTGGCAGCTTCTGGGTGGTAAGGTCAGAGATAGGGTCAAAGTATACGGCTGGATTGGCGGCGACACTCCCGCAGATGTCGTCAGTGGTGCAACCGTTCGAAAAGAGCAAGGATTCACGGCGGTGAAAATGAACGGAACAGGTTTGTATGCACTGTCGATCAGTTTTGGGCTGTTTCAAATGTTTCCTAGGCTCCATCGACTGGATCGACTCTCCAAGGCTACTCGAGGACACCGTACAACGTGTGCAAGCTGTCCGGTCTCTCGGACTTGATGTCGGTGTGGATTTCCACGGTCGTGTCCACAAAGGAATGGCAAAACAGCTCGCCAGACGTTTGGAACCTCTTCAGCCGATGTTTATCGAAGGTAAGAGATCTTTACGGAAGCCTAAACTGACATTTCAATCCTGACATTCTGCCAGAGCCCCTCCTTCCCACTCAGCCGGAAGAAATTGCAGACCTGTCTCGCCTCGTCTCGATACCTATCGCTCTTGGGGAACGTCTCTATACTAGGACTGATTATAGACCCTACTTGGAACTCCGAGCAATCGATATCGCACAACCAGATGTGAGTCGTGTGTCGCATTTTGGTCTGGCTGGTTGACTCATTCATCCACACAGGTCGCTCACTGCGGTGGAATCAGTGAACTCCACAGACTTGCTTCTTACACAGAAACATATGACGTGGCTTTGGCACCGCACTGTCCTATAGGACCTATTGCTCTTGCCGCCTGCATACAGGTAGATCTTGCAGCGCCGAATTGTACGTACTCTCCTCTCCGTCTGCCCATTCCGATTCTTACGGACTGTGGCCCAGTTGTCATCCAAGAGATGAGTTGGCAGGTGCGCTAAGATCATATATTCGTGCGATTAGACTCATCTGATGCTCTACAGATTCATTATAACAAAGGTGCTGATCTCTTCACCTACCTCAAAGACTCGTCCGTCTTCGCTATCCAGAATGGATACATCGAAGCTTTGAGCGGTAAGTCAATTCTTACCCCGCGTTACCTGTGCCTTAACACAATACCTTCCACAGGTCCCGGTCTTGGCATAGAGATCAACGAAGAGTTAGTAAGAGAAACAGCCGCCGGGTACAAGGGACAGAAAGCTTGGAGGAATGACATATTTCACGGTCCAGATGGGGCTTTCAGGGAATGGTAGAAGTAGGTGAATACTTTCTACAGCAACATAAACAACATGAGCTGATATATCTATAAACAGATTATAATCCTGTGAATAACGTTGCAAATGACAATCAATAATCCCCCCTCCCCCCCAATTCACGTGTCATGACTATGTGTCCTGACTAGCTTCCTCCAGACCACGCCTCCATAATGGCGAATCTGGACCTGTAAGAGTCTTCTTGGGCATCGTATTCGCATCTGGATAGCACAACGGGTCGTTGGCCAATCTCTCCAGAAGCTCGTCCAAGGCATAGCCTGACATCCTGACATACGCTTCTCGCGCCTTTATTGCCCATTGTATCGCACTGTCGCAGTCTCCAGACGCAGCGCAGAGATGGAAGCCGAAGAAGTAGAGCACAGCTTCATACATCGGCAAGCCTTCTTTGTCAATGCAATCCAATGCATGTTGTATCTGTGCACCTTTGGTCATGACACCGGCCTGTGTTCGTTCTTTGCAGCCCACTCACCTCGCGAAGGCCCTCGTGGGCATCCTTACACTTGCCGCCAAAGTGCCGGTCAAGGGTATCTCGTACTGTCCTTCTCCGGTTGTCACTAGCATCCAGCTCCGCTCCAGTCAGAGAGCACGCCTCACATCGGCATTTGAACCAGTACTTCTCCATCAACTGCTGCTGTCTTCGCCTTCGGGACTGCAGCAAATCGATGTACGATCGGCAGAGCTCGTCCTTGTAGGCGATGTCGCGAGTGGCTCGCAGTTCGATTTGGTGAACCCAGTCGACCCATTGCACATGCACGTTCGGTTTGCAGGAATGGTTGATCCTGCTGCAGAAGAAGAATATGCCTTCTTTATCTGGTAGGCTTCCAGACGTGATGTCACCGCCGCACGGAATAGCGTTTGTTGTAAATATCCCCAGTTCCTTCGTGATCTCCTCCGTCTCGTCCCAACAGTTAAAGAACTCGTAGAACTTCGTTTGATACTCGGGTTCACATTGCATAAGAGCTCCAAGGATTATCAATTGACCGCGCACTATGGGCAGGGTGAAAATCGGGGCCTCGGCGAGGATGAAATGTCCCATTGGCATATCTTCCTGAGCAGACACTGCTACGCCCTTCCCTTTCAGCGGTCTGACGTCAATCTTCGGGACATCTGAGACCGGCGTGAACATCTGAATTCTCCGACAGGAGCTCTGACTCGGAGAGTACATACAGTGTTTCCTGCCGGGCATCAGCACATACATCGCGTCGGACACTGTTGCCGCGGCCATTGTAACCCAAGTCGCCTTGCAGATAATCTACTCGATGGCGGCGCAACTTTAACACGAGTCATTAGATTCGTGGACTGGCTGGGTACACTTTTTTGTATGGGTCTTACCTAGGAGGTCCCTACCAAAGCTGGGGATGACTCTTGATTGAAGAAACTCCTGCCAATGGAACAGAAAATACAAGAGCAAATACAAGTCTTTGAACCTCAGGATTCGAGCGGTACTTATGCTTCAGGGTCGGCGGGTCGACGTCGCGCGTCAGCCCGGCAGCATTCACTCAGACTGTCTGACTGTGCGCAATAAACTTCCGGCCTCGACTAACGTGTCAACGTGTCCGATGTTCATGGGTAAAAATATCACCGTTTCTGGGAGTAATTATCGACGAGAGAGCGCAGCCTAGACCTTACTCGCTTTAAAAGGTGCCAAAAAATTCGGCGGAGAGAGCAAGTTATGTTGTCGGGGTGAGCACGGCAATTGGAAGCAGGGTCACCCTTGTATTGCCAGTGTGGATGTGTATGAGTAGCAGCGATTTATATCCGAGTCGATCACTGAACATATTCGCGGGAAGCAGACATCGAGCGCTGGATTGGATTAACGGATGCACGTACATATGTACAGATGATCCACGAACCAGAGGGTTGTTCATATGGAGCAGTCATAAGATGGAATACAACACGACTCGGAACATACCATGGGAAGAGTATCCAGAGGGTAGGTAGTATGAAACGAGAAATCAAAGGTGACAGGACGATTCCAGACAAAGTTATGATTCGACCCAATAAAGCAGCGAGGACCTCTACATTTCAACGCGGAGGGCAGAGTCAAATCAGCTTGAATGATGAATCGGCGAATGATCCGACTCTGTGCAAGGCAAGACCACCTGGCAATAGGAAGACTCATTAACCGCGACCACCGTCAAGCTCGGCGGACATGCTCACCATGAACACGATCGAGCAAAAATTGCACCAGATCATTCGTCCATTGGACCACAAAGAGTGGCTTTCGGCAACACCCCCGCCAAATCATGAGAGCGTGGATTCGCCCACAACATCTTGAACGTCCTCGCGACATCACTGTCTGGGCCTGACGTTCCACAGGAAATCTCCCAAGCCCTGCGAATCCATGCCTTTGCACTGGCAAAGTCGGATACCTATTAGACTCGAATGAGACAACGACAACATATTGACGCATCCGAGCCACGTACCATGATACAAAACTGGAAGGCATCGTAGCAGAAGGAGGACTCAAAGTGTACGAGTCTCTCCTCTCTCAAGAGGCGAAGAGCAATCTTGATCTATACAGAGCGAGCGTCAGTAACATGGAGCTTTCATCTCATTGAATTTTATGGACACCGTTCTGACCTTACGCATACCAAGAGTGGGCTCGTTTCCACAGCGAGACACTTCGTCGAAAAGCCGTACGATCGTCGACCTTCTTTCATCGCTAGCTTTCGATTGCTCCTCATCCAGCTCACAGACCTCGCATCTACATTCAAAACTCCGTTCTTCCATGATTTCTTCCCGGCGCTGTTCTCGCGTGCCAAGAACGTCGCAATAGTTGAGACACAACTCCTCTCCTTCCTCCACGTCGCGCACTGTACGGAAGAACATAGCGTGGAGTACGGGGTCCCAACATTTGCCCACGTTCGGTGCACACGACGAGTTAAAGCGCGAGGCAAGCAAGAATATGCCTGCCTGCTCCTGCCCGGGCTCTTGCTCACTGCTTGGGAGATAGAGCGCGTTTGACTCAAATATCCCTAGAGCAGGAAGAAGGCGTCCATTACGAGAATTCGAAAGGGCGAAGAAATGTTGTTGCTCTTCTCTGGAGCAGCCAGTCAGTGCGACAAGGATAGATGAGTTCGACAAGGGAGTCGGGAGGATGAGCAGTGGGCACTCCGCTAGAAGGAGTTCTCCCCGCTTGATTGCTCTGACCGCAACCAGTCCTTTTCCCTTGTGAGGAACATCTTGGACACAGAAGGCCTCCTCCTCGCTTTCTTGGATGTCAGAAACGGAGTTCGCTGAGTGTACAGAAACCTGGGATGTTTTGGCCTCAGGCGTTGAAGCGTAATCCATGCTGCTGGTCGATGAAGGAGAAAGAGTGGATGCAAGGCCGCGAGGGCGTGGACTGCTTGAAGTGGTCGAGTGAACTTCTAGATACCAGTGTTCCAAACACGTGTGCAGTGCTTACTCTCCTCCGTCCTCAGTGATGCATCTGGAATCGGTGGAACCAATAGTCAATAGACTGGAAGCAATGAAGAAAGCTGCAGGAAGATGTCACTTACTTCGACCAAGGAGGGAATATACTGACAGAACTGCCTTAACGTGATCTATCGAAGCAGGTCCTCGACTTCGAAACAGTCTAGACACCTGATTTTGCGGTACTTCTCATGCCTGTTTGCATCTGAGGACCAAGCACGGCCCTACAGAAGGATATGCTTGGGACATACAGCATCTACGTAGTGGCAGATGGTTCGCGTTCCGGAATCCGGGGTCCGCAGGTTTCTTAACCTGGGAAAAATGGTTAACAAATTCATTTGGACACGATAACCTCGCAGGGGTCGACCTCTGTCCGTTGCCAACAGATTGTACTCAGACGACCGTGTACACCAACTTTCCCCTGTAATTGCACATCTTTTTGACAGCCATGGCGGACGCTGGTAAGTCCTAGAATGTACAGACCCTCTACATCCAATCTGACTGTCGTACAGGTTTCTTCAAAGGTACATCGGCAGACCAAGATCGGCGGTTCTCCGACAAAGAGCTCAAGCTCTTGAAGTCCATGAAATTCCCGCCAGAGTTTGACAAGAAGGTGCGGCACATAGTATTTATGCAAAACCCGTACCATCCTAATGAGCAAGTCGTTCATTGCAGGTCGACATGCGAAAGGTCAACTTGCAAGTCATTCGGCCTTGGGTTGTCAAGAAGGTCATTGAATTAGTAGGTTTCGAAGACGAAGTTGTCGTTGAATATGCAATGGGTCTGCTTGAGGATGATGTGCAACCGGTACGTAGTCGTGTTTGTACCGCCCAATGTCTTGTCAAGCTCACTTTTTCGTCAGACTCCTGATCCCAGGAAGATGCAGATCAACCTTACAGGCTTTTTGACGACCGACACTCCAACATTCATGACTGCGCTATGGACACTCTTGTTAGAAGCACAAGAGAGCCCAGCGGGTGTGCCAAAGACGTTTGTGGAAGAGAAGAAGGCAGAAATGCGACAGGCTAGGGCAGGTGACACCCGTGCTATCGAAGAACGAGACCGACGTGCTCGTCTTGATGAAATACGCGCTAGCGAGCGCGACGGTCGTCCAGGTGGTCGCGGTCGTGGTAGGGGTCGAGGCCGAGGCCGAGGAGGCTTTGACGATGATAGAGGCGGTCGTACTCGTGACAGTGGTTGGGGCAGTCGAGGAGGTGGGGGCGGGGTGAGTTTTATTTTCGCCCATAACACGAAGCTCAAGACTCACAACGTGTCTTCAGCGACCAAGCTATAGAAGGAGTCCGTCTCCCAGAAGGCCATCACCGCCGCCTCGTCGACGTGCTGCTTCAGGCTCACCCGAAATGAGTACTCGAAGCTCACGGTCTCGATCGCCACCGGGACGCCGCTATCGTTCACGCTCCCCGCCGCCTCCTCCCCGCTCTACATCTCCCCGACATGTCAGGAACCGTGGGTCTCGTTCACCGCGCCGGAGGTCACATTCACGCTCTCGTTCTCCACTGCCCACAAAAGGACGTAGACGACCACGATCGCCTTCTTTTTCGCCCCGACGCAGGAGTCGAAGCCCTCCACCTCGCCGCCGCAGGCTCTCTCGCTCTCGCTCACCCTCAGGGACTCCCCCTTATCGTGGAGCCAGACGTGGAAGTCCCAGTCGGAGTCGATCATCCCCAAGAAGGCGGAGAAGACGCAGTCCCTCCATAAGCCGTAGTCGTTCTCCACGCCGAAGGGATGGTGACAGGAATCGCGGTGGTAGGGGTGGTGACAGGAATCGCGGTGGTAGAAGACGGAGTAAATCCAGGAGCTCAAGTCGCACTCTGGGTGATGACGCTTCTCGCCGACCTGGTTCTTTTTCAACGAAACCGCCTCAGGCCGAAGACCCCAAGATCGATATTGACGGGAAGGGGAAAGCGCCTGAATTAAAGATCAAGGGTCAAGCTGAACTCGAGAAACAAAAAAGTAAGTTGGACGAAGAGGATCATGATGAGGTGTGTTTCCTTACCTGTTGAGAAGTTCATCTCACTGACAAATACCATCCAGGCGATGCCAGACCAGAGTGAACTTGAAAAGAGAGAGAGCGAATTGAAAGAACGCGCACTGCGCAACAAGGTGGTTAGGACCCGGAAACCCAGCGCCAATCCCACCGGGGGCTCTCAGTGAAGGAGTTCAGCCTGACTGGGGCAAGTAAAACAGTGCTATTCTTATGTGATTCTTTCAGTCGACTTCTTGCTCAGTGTTCTCGTTTCTTACAGCTAGTCATGTCCCCTTGTATGTGCCCAGTCCAGCACACACTCAGTCTTGCTCTGCGTGCTTTGTCGCTACATATTGAGCCCATTATGTCCTTCTCTTATCGTGCGCTGCTCTAATAAGATCCATCTTCTAGCGTCCAGATGCTGGGATATGCTACCATTGCATATTGTATTGTCCGGATCGCCTTTAGATGCTTCGAGTGTCCCTTTGAGTGACTGGTCGGTATGATGCTCCCATCGCCAGCTTTCTCAAACCCTCGATGTCTGATGTCAATCTTCTGTCTTGACGCCTGAATCGACCTTTAAATGAGTGATCACGCGAGCCAAAGTGCAGGACTGAGGATTTACTGGACGTTGTTCTGTTATAGGAAGGAATGTGAGTGTTAGAAGGCGTGAGCATGCACTAGTAGCTGAAGTAAACACAAACAGGAATCCTCTTGTACTTGCATAGTAGGTCGCGAACAACATGTCATGTACTGTGTGGTACTTCAATCCACGTCCGAACACTGTAACGCTAAGAAAATTATACGTCTACCGAAGTGAGCACGCATTGGACAGCGTCCACATTTCTGTTGACGAGGCAGGATAATACAAATGGCTTCGAGGGAAATACTAAGGTATATCAGCCTTTACATTACCAACGATCATGCTAATACTACACTTTTACTTGGCCATAGCCCGTACCGACAATATAGTCGTGCTCCTTTCCAAATTATCACAGTAACCTTTGAAACCCGATGCTTAAGGATATTCCATATCTGAGTCGCCAAGCTGCAAAAGAGGAACGGCTCTCCAGGCTTCCTCGTTCACGTAATCAACCTGAATCGCACCGTCTTCTATTGAAAAGCCGAGGTCCTCCTCGTTTCCGAAAGGTTCCGAGACCTCTTCAGCACGGAGGATCGTCTCTACGTTGACGCTTCTTCTTCCACAAATCTCTATCCCTTGCAATTCCTCTCGAATGGAAGGGTCCAAATCGGCATATGTGTCCACCACGATGGTCATGGTTTCCAGCGCGCGAAAGGTATCTTCTGTCCCAAAGGCTGTCTTCAGGTTGGCGGCGAGGAAATTAAAAGAGTCTTGATCATGTGCAGGATGCTCTGTACGAAGCTTGAGGTCGCGAAGAGTGCGAGATGACTCTCTGATGAGGTCGAGGTAGGCATCCTGGGCCGTGCTGAAGAGGCCCCTGCACGGCACTACGAGATCGACCGTCTCGAGATGTTGGGAGGGGTTCTGCTCAAGGAGCCAAGCTGCAATGATGTTACTGGCCTCGCTGATCGTGGTGTCGACCTTCAGTGTCGTCAGCTTCAAACCGTCCATGGGTTTCGACTTCCTGCGGTGCGCTTGTCCGACTTGGTGGGGCTCCTCCCAATCGCAATTGTACCAGGTCAGATCGTGTAGTTGGTGGAAAGGTAGGAGGAGTGTAGTGAATGCCGAGAACGAGGTGAACATTGTGCTGCGCAAGGTGAGCTTTGTGACTGTGGGAGTCTGAGCAATGAAACATCTGACAAAGTTCTCCTTCACACTGCGTCCGTAGCAGATATCCAGCTCCTGTACCCCCACCATGCTACTGATAGCCTTGCTGATCATCCTCATACCGTGGCATGTCTCCGCATGTACGGTGAGTCGCCTCACGTATCGTCCGTAGTCACTGAAGAACTGCAATCGTTCAGCGCTCGTCTTGTCGGTAAATTCGGCTTTCTCGACGAGGAAGGGGATACTACAGCCTCTCCACATTCTGGATACCAAGGCGTAGTTGGGCAGGGAATTCGCTTCTGTCCACCCCGCAACTTCTGTTACAAGCTCGGGAGGGAAAACCCCCACTGCTCCTGTCGTACCGAATAGCAAGTCTGGACGTCGGATGACGAGTGCGGAGGTCTCAGCGTGTGCAGAGTGAGGGCTGTTGTTGTCGGACATAAGGATCATAGTTGCTGACATGTCGAGGCAGGTTGACGAGTTGGAAGGAAGGAACGGTGGAGGGATGGATATCGGAGGTGAGAGGGAAACGAACGACGGGCTGCAATTTTATGGATACTTCATGTAAGGATCTCGCTCCAGAATCCAATTGTCGTAATGTAGACTTACCAGCTTTGCAGACGACGCGTTGTGTATTGGACGTGGTGGCCACAGCGGCGTTGGTTGTGAAGATGTTGAATCCCAGCTAGTGACGTTCAAGGAGGGTAGGTTAGTGTTTTAACATCGTTCCCAAGCTTACGGATGCATACCTGACGGATTATCAGACAAATGCAGCAAGCCTCGCGCTTTTGTGGGTGCGAAAGACAAAGGTGTATGGTCAAAGAGATGCAAGTGGCACAAGCGCCAGTTTTGTGACCGGTTTGCAAATTCCCACGTGTACAGGTGTAACTGTCTGGTTCGCAGTAAGTCACACATGCTTTGACCAGAACGCTCAGTCCGTGCGCATAATTGAGACGATATGTTACTAGGAGCCGAAGGAATACACAATTGACCGATACCTCGTCTCAAAATTTGCTGCGACTTCTGCGCTGTGGCCCGGTGTTACTAGCCACCTAATCAAGCAATTCGTACAACTACAGTCCATCCGAACACCGTCCACTGGAGTCTTACCCGCGACCGATGACCATTGCCTTCCGCATACGAGCCCAGAAAAGCCAGGGTCCCTAAATGGTACGTCTCTCTACCACCGGTGGGACCACCTGTCCAATTGGACTGGCAGAGTTTTCCTCGTCCACTCTGACAACAGCTATCCTCGGACACTAACAATAAACTCTACAGAGCAGTCTATGACCGTCGCGATGGTCCAAACGTCCAGCGGCATGGCAACTTTAAACAACAAGGATGGTACGTGTCTCGGAATAATATCAGATATACAGTGTGCTTAAGCATCCCTTGTTCCGTAGCAGCCTTGCTCTTCCACTCTTCAATATGACGAGCTCAGTAGGCACCTCAAGCTAGGGTGGAAGTGAGTAGTGACTCGGAGATAATTGCTTCAGCCCCGCTGAGACTGACCAAATATACTTAGAGCTTGAACTTGCGGTCCGAAATACGGAATGTCCGTCTGCGCATCCCTGGTGGGTACCAAATCATATGCACGCCTGATCCAGAGGATCGCATACGTGGATGGTGGACGATGAGTAGAGGGTTGTATCGCGGACAGTGGACGAACTGACACAAGCGCGGCCCGGAGGTGGCCCGCCCTGTTAGGCAGGCGCTCATGACCCATCCAACATGACATTGCCCTCTATTACCAGACTCCAGTGGGCAGCCTTCCGAATCCGAGCTTCAATGACCTTCCTGAAGAATAAGATAGCTGTTTACATATCTTGGGTATAGGCGACACGTTCATCGAAGTTAAGCATCTGCCTATCAGCATGCCCCCGTCACGCTTTGATAGCCTGTTCCAGACAACAGTCCGAACCACCTGCGCACGTCGAATCCATGGATCACACATCCTTGAACAATAGTTTACCAAAGATGTCTGCCCTACTGCTCATACTCTCTACCATCGTTCACGACACTCATAACAACCGCGCAGACGTTCTTCATGTGCCACTGGCAGCCGATGATCCTGGTACTGGGACCACCAGTGAGTGAATCATGAATCGTGGCGCGCTTGGACCGTGCTCTCAAACTCTGAGCTGTTCACCCAGTCCACAATCTCTCAATACTTCAACCGATCCTATCACTCAGATGACCGCTAACAATCTATGCTGATCTTTCACAGGACCTCGTTCCAGCTCGATCTATACCTCGGTCCTCGGCATGGGGTCCTCGGCATGACCATTCTAGCATGCGTGCATGTTGTCTTCCTCTCAATTGCCATACTGCTCCTTCGACATGTTGCCTATCTGTCAAGCTAACAGGCGACACGCCTTCTATTACACCATCGATTCAACGAAGAGAGGTCAGACCGCTTCATCGTTAGGTATTATTGCGCATGTGGTATTTTGAGGATCCGACGTCCAAGGCGTTGCATGTCGTCTACAGGCAAGAGCGAAAGGCATAAAATTTTCTCTACTTGGGCTGCGGTCTTCAACAGCAGCCATCTGTTCTACCTACACATACTCATTTACTGCATCTTTCAGAAACGTTTGCGATGCGCTTCAACGCAGCCTTGCTCGGTGCTCTTGCGAGTGCTGCAAGGCTTGCTCATGGAAGTGCCCTGCTTCAACGTGCGTAGACATTGGCCCAACGATATTTTTATTTTATCTACATCTGCAATGAGCCCGGACCTCAGTGCTCGTTGTCCCAATGCGGAGGCACACATAGACCATCCATGAATCCGATATCAAGATGACCCAGTACATATGTGGAAACGGGACGGCTGTCCCCGACTTACAGGCCCTTGCCCCGGACGCGATGCCTGGCAATGGCAGGGTCGACCCTGTTTCTCGTCGTCAGTTCCAGAATTTCCAGGTGGTGCGACAATTAAGCAGTGCGTGTGCAATTGTGCTATGTAAATCGGGCTGTATACACTTTGACACTACTGGTTCCACGGACTGACGATCCGCTGCTCCTTAAGTGGAGCGATCCCTTTTTGCAGTGGGGGCGGTCTTGCGCCCGACCAGCAGGATTGCAATTTCATATCGAGTCAATTCTCTACCAAGCGTAAGTACGTCTATCTACAAGCCTTACATGCCGTTGACCACATTAATATTGCAGCGGGTTCATTCCATATTCCCGTGAACACGGCCACGACCTTCATTTACAAAACATGCGTAATCGCCTCAGGTTTCATCAATGAAAGTACGGGTGAGCTGACTTACTGCTACGAGAACATGGTGCGTCATCACGTCATTGTGTATTGGACAAGGAGCTGAATTGGTTGTCTGTCTGAAGGCTGGCTTGACTGGTGAGACATGGATGAATTGCATCGAGCTCGACGACGGAACATCTGGAGGCTGCTTCAGCGACGATGGTCGTTTCGCTTTCCAGTGAGCAGTATAAATCATCAGCCGTTGTAGCACGTGCTGACTGATAGGTCCTCCAGTCTATTACACTCCTAGACTGCGACGTCAATATAATTCTATCAGGAGAGGAAGAGAACAAATCCGGATGGTACTTGCAATTTCTTGGGCTCACTTTTAATGGTCAGCGTAGTATGAAGTCTTCATTTTGTATGTCACGACTGCCAGAAGACATTTCGTCATCACGCCATGCTCTCATTTCACAATTCGTATCAGTGGTATAGTACAAGAAGGTATTGACACAACAGTTGAGAAGGTCCCGGCAGATCCGAGAAAACAGCTGACTTATCAAAACATCGCGGCCATAACACGCGGGCAGGCTCCCCACACCCCCACCCCAGCACACCTAGGATCAAACGATGATCAATCAACATCCTCGAGCTTCTTTTCCTCCCAGGGTACCTTCATCGTCCCGATAACAAGCTCTCCAAATTCTGCGCTGATCTCCGAAGGATCGTCTGCTGGATTGATCACTTCCTTGACCTCGCCAGATTCGGATTGAGACGTCCTGCCTCCTTCTGCGGCTGTGGACTCCCGCTTCAGCTTCGCCGCCAGCTTGCGCTCTTGTGAGGGCATGGCGACGAGCACGGTGACTTGGAGCCCTTCGACGGGTTTCAAATCCTCGGCAATGATCTCGTTCCGCGGCTTGCGCCCTCGCGCGACCCCAATTTCGTTCAGCATCGCAATGACGTATACGTTGTTCCTCAGTGAATCGCGTATACCTCGGAGAAAACCGGCGTGGGGTTGAGGCGAGGGTGTAGCGGCAGGCGTGACGGGGCGCGGGGCAGGAGGGGATGGTCGAGGAGAGATGGGTGGGACGGCGGCGGGACTCAGTCGAGGAGAGGTAGGAGAACGAGGATAGTCTGGTGGCGCATGCAAGGTCATGACGGTGCCAAACCGTGAGGGAAGGTAGGTAAGCCCTGTGACTGGACGCACTGCGCCGTATGGCAAGGGGGACGTGGCCAGCGACTGTGGTCTTGAGGGCGTTGCCAAATGCTCGGAATGAGCGACGGTATTCATCTCGTCATCGTCCTCAGCTGACTTTTCCCGCACATAAGTCGCCGATAATGGCTGTGAGAGGGAAGTATTTGTTAGCGTATGTTTTGTCAGATATAGGCACAATCAAGGGGCCTGCACTGTGCGGCAGTAATGATAAAAGAGCGACCGATTCCAAGAGATACCGATCTGAGCAACCGGAGAACGCCACAATGGTGTTACGGACGAGGATGTAATTGAAACCTCCCATCCCGTCACTAGATCGGGGAAATACCCTAACGTCACAGCTAGCTTGTGGACGCTTTGGACCTTCGCGATACGATGCTGACTTGGCCACGTTCAACAGACACTCACCTGGAGCATATCCCACCGCTCACAAGCATTCCACTCCTTCATCTCCGGCCATGCATCCCAAATCGCAGGCTTGGCCGCTCGGCGCTTGTGAGCGACCGTAATGGAGTCATTCAAGCCTAGATTGCGCCTAAGGACGACCGCAGCCCGCCTCGTGCCTAGCCCGCAGCCTAGAAAGAACAGGAACAGTGCTATGAACGCGATGAGAAAGCTGAACGGGATCGAGGATCCTGGCGTCAGCGCACTGCTGTTTGACGGTGGAGGAAAGTTGGTCGCGGTGCTGGTGGGCTGGCTCCCCGACGAACTAGGAGCGGCGAAGGATTGAAGGGCCATTTTGGCGGTTCATGGGAGAGAAGAAATGGAGGTCGTACGTCGGGTGCCGCCTTAAGCTTTGAGAGCGACTGAAAGCGGAATGTGCGAGTGGTTACCGCAAGGTTACCGGATGTCTTTTGTCACAGCAGGCGTCCGAGGACTCCCACTGTAGCTGCGGACTCAGAATACCTTCCCACTATGACCGGGGGCTGTTCAAGCTGTTGAAGCCGTGTTCATCAAGTCAGCGCACCGAAGAATAGCACACGATCACACGACCCTCACCTCTTGACGCTCAAAGGGATTGGATATTTTCGGTGAAGTACGTTCGTCGCAGAGAATCGTCTACAGACAACAACCATATGTTTCGACATTGTATACACACATAGATATTCTACATCGGACAAAAACATGAGATATCTCAAGGTGGAGATTCCGTGTCCAAGTCATTGTGCGCGAAAACTACAGCGAGAGCGGCAAAACTGAGGACGGTGGCAAGAAAGAGATGGAGTTCAACAGCATCTTGACAGTGCAACAAGATGATTGAGCCAATACGAGGATGTCAACATCACCAACTGCTACCCACATGCCGACCCTGCTCGATACAATCAGGAACACTGACTCCACCTACACCAGCTCCAATGACCTCCAACCGACCCTGCCACACTTTGCTCTCCTGCAGCTCCTTCTTCAAATCTACGATCCGCTGCAGATGTCCAACAGTGGGAGTAGGTATACAATCCGTCAAGTGCCGAGCCCGCACCAGGACAGGATCAGGAAGAGGCTGGGGTGGGGCAAGGTGTCTTGTAAGAATCCGGAGCAGCTTGTCTGGGCGGACGGACTCCGCAGTGTGGGAGAACGGATGCGGACCACCTAGCATCATCGTAACTTTCGTGTACCTCGGACTGTCCACAGAAGGATATCGATCCTGGTCTGGAAGCGCGCATGAGTCGAAGACGACGCCTAGAACACCTGCGTGGTCTTCAAGTTCTTCGTCTGTGCCGTGTTCTCGGGGCCGTGGGACGAGGTAGCCGAAGCCTGGAGGATGGATGGGGAAAGATGTAGGGGGAAACACGATGTTGACGACAGTAACGGACGATGAGGGGTTCTGCGATAAGGATTGGATACTAGATGTCGGTGCCGAGGGTATCAGTTTGTTCAGGACTGATGGGGACAAGCACGACACTACATGGGAGCTGGGGACACAACGTCCAGACGACGTGACAACCTGAGTTCGAAGCTCAGTTACTGTCTTCGCAGAAGACTGCGCGGCTTACATTAAAGTTCGAGCTTGCAGTGTGCTTTACCAAAGAGGTTACCGTAGATGATCTGAGTATTTCTACGTTTTGTCGGCCCTCGAGATACTTTGTCAAGGCGCGGGTAATCGTCTGCATTCCATCGGAGAAGGAATACGCGCTGACGTTTGTCATTTTGGATGGTAAATCGTCCAATTCGTAAACATCTTCCTTTCTTGACCCTGACGAGCGAAACGCTCTGCGAATAAATCCTCGTACCACACTACCACCCGCCGCGGCATCCCATAAAGAAGGAAACGCAGCTCGAATGCTCAGATTGCGAGAGTCGGCCGCGTATATTCCATGGACGAGCGCACTTCCGAAGGTTTGGGCAAACTTCGCACCAAACTGCTCGGTCAAGAACGTGTCGACAGACTGGTCGATGGTAGTGTTTGATCGGCGACCTGTGCGTAACGTTGCACCGAGAAGTGCGGGTACGAGGACGCGTGTCAGCGGAGATGAACTCATTGCTTGCAATGAGGATGGCACTGCTGTGAGGCCCTTCGTCCCAGGGATGTGCAGGAAGCGGTGACGAGCAGCTGGAGAATCCTTCAACACCTTCACTAGAGAGGACTCAAGGTCCAAAAGATGTATCTGGGCTTTATAAGATCAACATAGGTTGCGTGAATGTTGAAGATCATTGCACACGTACCAGCTCTAATACTGGTTTCCCGTGTGGGCGAAGAGTCCTAGGACCTCCCTCTAATAGAATCTCGACGTCAGGCAACTTCACACGTTCGCTATGAACCCAGCCTCCCAAATTTTGTGACTTCTCTACCAAGGTAATCGGGACTGTAGGGAACCGTCTTGAGAGGTGAAAAGCGGAACTTAGACCGGAGAGGCCAGCCCCAAGAATCGCAATGCTGGATGGCGGCATGATCAAGAACTGTGCGGATATATCTCGGATGAGAGTGTCGCCATAAGAATACTACGAAAGCAATATAATGTCAGGACAGAGAGTGGAAGCAGACAAGCTGGGACACAAAGGGACACACTGGACACACGGATGGACGAATGAGCTGACAGCCGGGCGCTTTCGGACAAATCGAGATCTAAAAACCACTGGACGTGAAGTTGATGTGGACAGCGGACGACATCCTGCACAAGTCGCTCAACACTGAACCTTGCACAGTCACGCTTATAATGGCTAGAAAGTCATGGTCCAAGTCCTTCACAATTCGTATCGTTTCTCATGGCGTTGAGATGCAGAGCGTTCAGCAAGTCGTCGAACCCACCCTGCCTGTCGTTACCTCTGAGCTTTCCGCAAGAGCTCCACGACTGGATCGTCGACAATGCTGTTGACGATTACTCCGCTGAAGGATTTCGTACGCTCCGGGCATGTGCTTTGACATGTCGTGCGTGGCGCTATCGTAGTCGCTTTCATCTAGTGCGCAGAATTTACCTCGAAGAGGGAAACCTCGAGATGGTGGAGGATTTTGTCTCTTTCTTCGCAAAATGCCCTGCGCTACTCGTTCGTATAGACCATCTCTGCGTCTATGGGAGAAAAGTACCCGCTATGGAGCTACTTGACACTCCGGGGTCTTCATCCGTCACGTCTACCCTGTTGCAAGTCGCTCCCAGGCTCAAGGGACTTATCTCTATCAAGTTCCTCCGAATTCATCTCTCCATCATGCATTCCGCATTCTTCGCCTCCCTATCATTATTCCACACCGTGAGGTATCTCAAGATAGAGGCCTCCACTTTCGAAGACACCTGTCTTTTCCTGCGGTTCATCCACGGCTTCCCCCAAATCACATCCCTCGATATCTCCGATGTCACCTGGACGGCGAAATCATCCAAGCCACTGAGAAGACTATTCACCAAAAATCTAGCTCTACAGGAGCTTAGAATGCACCAAGTAGAGACCGAAATCGTCTGCGGTGTTTTGCGCTCTTTGGCTTTAAAGCCGCCTCCCCGCCTCACTTTGGATATATGGGATCTCCTTCCTGAGGATAACTCATGGCATCCTCGGAACAAGATCATGGTCGAGTTGGTAGCATTCGTGCAGAAGTGGTCGATGGCACATGTGCTCAACATACGACTGACCGCTGGACATTGGAAGTTATCCTTGCAATCAAGCGGCGAGTACGATCATACAACGCCTGAAAGCGCGTCAGTACTGATGTTGGAGTTGAATTTTAGGCCACAATGATGATCATTTACACTTGATTGACCTCACTCCAAATGACGAGGCTGCCGAATCAGAGGTTGGACGCCTTCTCGATTTTTTGGCCAGGTTTGCCGCAGTGAAGCCCGGTCCTATAGACCTCACTGTGCATCCCACAGGCCCGTTCTCTATGCGACGCTTGACGTGTCATAGTAGTGCGGAGGAGGGTCCTGAACCATGCTTCGAATTACTTCGTCGATATGGTTGCCTGCTTGAAGTTCGACGACGACTATCAGAATTCCTCTCGACCAGGAGGGTGTGGAACGCCTCTGATCCTCAGGAGAGTATGTTACTCGATGAACTTAGGCCGGGAACGGACACGAGCGACATCATTCGTGACCTTGATCGACAGCCCATACATTCTCTGGCCCTCATTCCATCCGAGCCAGTGCAGTGGATCGAGGGGGATCCAGGATGCGGCGCGGAACATAGTTTCTGCCAGGGCGACCAGAGTATAAACGTCATTCATTATCTTCAATATCCAATTCGTACGTGCACCATACGTTAGAACTGGCCGGATTTCATTATTGACAAGTGGTACAGAAATTTCGATACATAACAGTACACCCTACTCGCCGTCGTACCTATGCGTTTCGTCAGACGGGTTTCTGTGGTCAATCACCAGCACACCGTTTAGTATACTGACCATAAATTTTCGGCATGTACTCACTAATACTGAGGCAGAATCATCCAGGCACTCACGTTTTGCCAGTATTCGGGACATGCTCCAGAGAAATAGCCAAAATGAGTAACTCGGGAGCCACGGCTTTCCTCTCCTGCTGTCATGAATGTCGAGACCTATGTATATCCTGTGAATCATGATCATGACTTATCTGCTTTCGAGTGCCAAATCGCGCCCGGCGTCGTCTATATTTTCTCCCGTCTCACAATCAGCATTCCGTTCTCACTGTTCCGGCACAGCATCTGGAGTGTAACACATATCTCCGTATACGTGAGGTTTCATTACCGTTAGTGTCTTCGAAATCGGTGGCTAACGACGAACGTCAACTTGTTCACAGATCCGACTGGAGTCAGAGCTTGACAGTTGTGCATGCATACTGACCGGAGATTTATGTGTGCCTTGCATTACAACTTGCTTAGCAGTACATTGGCTGTTACAACTTGATACTGGGACCATGATAGCTAAAATTCTCTTCCTGCAGAACATTTCAGATGTACACAATGCGTCTAGATTTACTGCTTCGACTTGATCCAGATGGCTGTATAAAGCCTCCCCGGGCCACTGCTTGTCTTACGACAAACATTCCATCTCCTGCTGCTTGTGTTTTCCTGCGAAATCGCCAACCTCGGAATTCAAGCTTCGACGTTTTGATGGTCTGTTTTGGCTGGTCTGCTCCGAATCCGAATCGACATATGCCGCAGGAGATTTGTGAGTGTATCATCGACAGAGTCGCTGACATTCGCTCCATAGAACGTTCTGGTACTCTCATAGCATGCACCTTAACCTGTCGTGCTTGGTACTTTCGCAGCCGCTTCTATCTAGAGCGCGAAATGTACCTCGAAGAGGGGAATATCGAGATGCTGTGGCGATTCGTCAATTTCCTCTCCGAGCGCACCCCAGTCTACCTCCCCGCGTAGAGCGTCTCTGCATTTACGGAAGGAAGACAAAGACCCCTGCTGGCGTGGACGATATCCAGGAATCTTCATTCATTACGTGTCCGCTGCTGCTGCTTGCTCCCAAGCTGAAGGGCCCGACCTCTGTCAGATTCCTTCGCGTTCATATCTTTGACGTACACTCCACATTCTTCGCTTCACCATCGCTCTTCCGCACAGTGACGCACCTCGATATAGAGTCTTCCACGCTAGAAAACACTCGTCTTTTCATGCGCTTCATACATGGGTTCCCTCGCATCACTTCCCTCGCTATCTCTCGTGTCACCTGGAAGGCGGAAACACTCGGACTCCAACCACAAAGCAGGACTCTCATCAGGACTTTAGCTCTCCAAGAGCTGAAAATGCAACAGGTAGAGACGAAAGTCGCCTCTGACGTTCTACGCATCGCCTTGGCCAATTTGCATCCGGCTAGTACCCATCTCCTCACTGTGGACATAGTGGATTGAATACTACCCTTGAGGACGGATACTTTAGTTACATTTATGGAGAAATTGCCGGTGGCACGCGATCTAGTGGTCAACTGCCACCGGATAACCGTTGGATGTTGGGTGTTGTCATAGCGTCTCGATTCGTGCGGTGAGTGTATACACGACTTACTTCAAGTTGAAAGATCGCCAGCACTGACTCAGGCACCCCGCTCGTTCTCTGTTCCAAACAGACCCTGTTTCTGAGCCCCATCACTCTGTTCATCTTACATATACTCCTCGAGGGGATACGGGAGCTGGGTTGGAGGTTGCACTCCTTCTACTAGATCTTCTCTCCAAATCTACAGCGACCAAGCCGGGCTCCATGGATCTCACTGTTCATTGCTCGACATACTCGCCGCACCTTTGGTCCTGCCGCAGTACCGCAGAAGAGGGCCCGAGGCGATGTCTTGTGTTGCTCGTAGCTTATTGCTGCCTGCTTGAAGTTCGGCTACGACAGTGGGCATATTTTTTATCCATGCTGCGACTCGGAGGCACCAGTACAAGATTGATCTGCACTTCTCCGAACTTACGACTGCCGTGCTGGGACCGGGGCACCAGTAGCGTCGCCCATTATCTTCGTCGACCGTTCACACTCATTCTGGGAATCATTCCACCAGAAACCATTGTCACCAGGGTGGTGGGCTCAGATGGATTCAGGATATGACACAGCGGGCACTATTTCCGACCCGATGCGCAGCGGTTGGCCGTTCCGGTCCTTCCACTCGTTTGAGTTGGACGGACCTCACCGCGCCATTACGAGTATGACGACAAACATTTCTGGTTGTACACACCAGTGCTGAGAAATATCATCGGAGAACTCACGGTTTCCCAGCATTCAAGTTCTCGACACGTTTCCATGAGACAGCTTTGAGAACGAGGAAATGTCAGACATGGGTTTCGTCTCCCGCTGTCATGAATGTCGAGATCCATGCATGGCCAATAAATCATTATCACAGTTATCGAGGAAGAGTCAAGTCGCGTCTGTCGTCCACACTCTTTTCTCCCGTTTCAAAACCAGCATTCTGTTCTCACTATTCGCTCCGTCGCAACACCTGCAGTGTACCGTGGCTCAATTGATACATATGATGTGGGATGTTCATTCTTCAGGATGTGTGACTAATGACGACACTTCCACCCGTTCACAGATGCGGCTGGAGGCAGAGATCGGCAGTCACATATGTAGAGATGGACGAGGCTGGACGTACGTGCGTAAATCTGTGTGAATTGTATGACATTACATTGTGCTCATCTGCGTACGGAGGTCGCTGATCCTCCCTCGTGTACATTATCTGTTTTGCCTTGATGTATGAATACACTGGTATTTTAAAAACTTCGTTCAATCGCATGCTCCGGCCTGATGTTGATGTTCGTCCTCTGACACAAACCACGGATGTTGTAACACTTGCTCTATGCTCGGCCGACGCAAAGGGACAATCACGAGCATAAAACGAAGGAGGGAGATAAACAGTGCCAATTCTTCCGGTTCGAGTGCGTAGTCGGCTTGATATATTTTGGATAAGTAGGCCCATTCGGAGTCAGCCTTAGCAGGAGAGACGACTGCGAGTGATAAGACCAAGATGTCAGCGTATACATAAATGATATGTTTTGTGACTAACCCGTATCACGAAGCCCCTGATGCGAATTCCAATAGGCCTGCCACGATGGAGGTACCTCCCCACCAAACAGCGCCATTAGCTGTAGTAAGTCACCGCGTGTCAAACCGCCAAGGGAATCGAAGAAGTCATTGCCTGTAAGCATCCGATTCAACTGCATGCAAAGTCCACTTCTGCATCAGTACACAGATTGAAAGAACATGAAAGTGGAATCAGAACCGAAGAAGAAACCTCACAGTACCAAATGTCAGTCGCAAAATTGGAAGGGGGATTCACGGATCGAGACAGCAACCCTATGGTGAGCTCTGGAGCCCACACCGGTACAGTAGTAGTACTGTGGCAAAAGGACGCTGGGTATCTCCTACCGCGACAAATGTAGCTATGTATCGCAGTAACAATCAGTGGAACCAAAGAACGGCATTCAATTTTACTGACCATTACCAAGATCCACAATCTGGGCTTGGAGCAATTCGGCGGCGTATGAGGGGTCTTTCACTTGGATGTATTCGATGATTGAAGTAGACTCGAGGAGGTATGGCGGAAACGATTCGGCAGATGAAGATGCCCGTGTAAAAACGATAATTCCATTGGGTTCGCCGAAGAAATTGAGGATATTGTGTAGATCGTGTTCAGACAGGGTGGGAAGACAGACACCAAGGTTTCCACCGTGAATATCTGCGAGAGAATCAACACACGATTCGCATTTGGGCACATTTAGGACGAGATCACCTCCATGCACGACACCCTGCCCGTGAAGGAAAGCGAGGCCTTGTGCAATTTGACGGCCGAAAGTTTTCGCGTACTTGCGTCCGCCTTTTGTATCAACAACGTCGAGGAGGCTCCCGAGAACATCATGCACGAGGACGGTGTGGACGCCGTTTGGTCCCGAGTGAAAGAAGCTGTCGCGGAGGCGCATGATATTCGGGTGGGATCCTACACGTTTAAAGACAGATAACTCATGCTGCGGATCAGCCTTGGCGGTACGGATTTTGAGGGCAGCATAGTTCCGACTCAGAGCATTGACATGAGAACGTCAGACTGACTGTTGCAATGCAACGGGTTCATACTCACGTTGGTGCATCCAAAACCTGAGCCAGCCATACGGTAGAATATGCACCGCGGCCGAGCTTGTTCACGATCCTGTATCGTCGCTGGCCAGGTGTTGGATCGCCCGATCCTATAGGAGACTCCATGATGTCGCCAAGACGGACAGGATGAAGTCCGCCAGGTCTATAGGAGTCGCCGCTCTCGATACCGTCTCCACCGTCCCATTGAAGCGGCCACGTCCTGAAAACATTGTGCTCAATGATAAGATTGGAGGTCGAAGTGAAAGGCATACGTTGTCGGCTCATCTTGAAGAACTCACTCAGGCTCGTGAAGCGGAAGTTGGATGAGATCCTGGGACTTGAAAAAAAAAGCGAAAGGTTGATTGCGGTGTTTCAAAACGAAGTACTGGTTCAGGCGGTCTACCCGTAGTCTCGTGAAGCAGACGCAGCGGAAAGTGATCGGTGACCATGCTGCGATGCTGCGACGCATCTCTCCCCGATTAGGAGGGGCGTGAACGGGCCGTGACGCAGTGAATGTCGCACTTGACGGACGTCGTTCTTCTCTTCTCTTTCTCGCGGCGTCACTGCCTTGATATTATTTATGCAAACAGCTATCATTCATGTATGCTTATGCTTCTGCTGCAGTTTCTCTGTGGCTCATGCCAGTGATATCGATCAGGAATCAACTTTCGCGTTTCTCCACGACGTAGCGTAGAGAAGATCATGCATTACGGTATATAAACACCTCAACTGAACAATTCACGGCAGGCCCGTGTACAAATTGCCATAGGTGCGGGCAAATCTTCACCCATGTCACACCTACGTTGGCTCAATGATTTCGTTTCACAGGTCCTTCCTTCATGCCTCCAGTGTCACTCCGACTGAGGACGTGCATATCACAGGGAAGATTAGCAAGGCTGAAGAATGGAACATCAACAACGACGAGTCGGAGACTCGGAACAAACGTAGCAGCGGCGTCATTCATATCTATGCTGCATCCGCATACGATGGCTATTATATGCATTCGCACCGTTCTAGCAGCTATCATGCCCCGTCGATCAAAGCGGACATCGAAGAGGCTTTGAACAACCACGTTGAGCTTGGGGTTGCGATGGGGCAAGCTTGAGGTAGTCGAAGATGTATATGTGATTCGCTCTGTCCTTGCGTATACCTTTTCTGTGGAATGTCACCGTCAATCATCAGATACATCTGCCTGTTCATCCTAGTTCCGAAATCGTCCCAAGATACATCACTACAGCCAGTATACATCTGAAAGGACATAGGTTGAGCATGAGCATCTCATTGTCTTATCAACAACTTCACACTTACCATGTTAAGACGTAACTGGTGGAATTTCGAACCACCTAGGGTCCTGGTATGCCATCTTGATACTAACCTCGATCCCATCTCTACGTGCCAGCAGAGGAAGCTGCTCCTCCACTTGTGCGTCGTAGTGGGCCGCGTTCAGGAGATCCGAATCGTACGTGATACCAGTGACTGTCACAGACTTCAACCTCACGAAGTGCGGATCCGCGAGGGTGGCGTCGAGAGCCTGGACGAGCAGCCCACGGATGTCGTGGATACGTTGGAAGATCTCGACGTGAAGAAGAGTAGGCGCGAGTAGCGGCAAGACCGTCAGCAAGTCGCCGTCGCTGGGATACGTCGCGCCCAAGGCCAACCGTTCGATACTCAGCGGCGACGTACGCCCGCGTCGCAGCCATTCTACAATCTCCTTCAACTTCCCCGTGGTGGAGAACACCCAACCCATGCGCAATGTCTTCAAGTTGAGCGCACGTCCGTCCGCCCAGTCCTCGCGCCGTGCAGGCCCGAGCCGTGCAGCCCACCGCACGTACAGGAGGCTCAAACTCTCCAGCTTCGGGAACGCCGCGATCGTGTATGTGAAGGTCGTGAAAGAGTCGAGCTGCACCCCATCGAGTGTCAGATGGACGAGAGATCGACCATGAGCGCGGAAGTATCCGTCCCCGAGGTATGCGTCCCAATTACGAGAGTGAATCCGGAGACGAGTGACACGTGTCATACTCTCTATAGTGGGGAGTACTCGAGGGAACCAGTCGATCCATTGGGTTTGGCTAGCGGTCCGGATGGTGAGCTGTCGTACGAACGACGCGATGGATGGGTCCCGGAAGAATGCGGCTTGCTCCTCGCTGTCCTCGTCCGAGAGGGCAACGATGCTTCGGAGATGGTGCTGACACCGTGGCCACCATGCTCGTGACACCAAAGAGCATGATTTGAGAGTCGACGGCAGGTCCCAGAGGAGATCTATGATGCACTCGACGAGCTCCTGGGGAAGTGCCGGTACCCCCATTCGTCGCAAGGTGGGTGCAAAGTTTTTTGTCTGGGGGTCTGCACAAGCGAATTCGGCGTGGACGGTCTTTTATACATGTAGCTTCTTAGGCGCAAGATAGACGATAGGGTTCTAAGCAAATGTGAAATAGCGACTCACCGGCGAGGCGTCGATCAACCGACCTTCTTGAGGTTGAACGTTGATGAGCGCCACGTTGCCCGCAGGGTGAAACACGTGGTGGTCCAAACGTGGACCAGAACACTGCCAGCACAAGACGCGTGAACCAACCGTTTGTGATTGCACGACTCCCAGAGTATTTGTACAACTTGTTAGTAAATGCTGACTCCTAAATTCTTCTCCTTCATGTAGATGCATCCTTGATACGGAACTCCCAGAACCTGGAGACACGTATTCAGACACGAACTTGTACTCGGGTAGACAAGAGCACGTACTTCTTACGCATGTTATCATGCTCATTCGCCAACGACTTCCAGATCTTCCAAAAATATAGGTCAGGGACATATGTCGCGCAGTGAGTAATTCCGCGTACCTCGACAGCTTTCTTTTGCTCGCCTCCCGCAGCCTCGTAAATGTCTGCTAGGAACTCCAGCGCTGCTACACAGGGCAGGTGGGCATCAGGGCCTGGGCCTGGGTTGTCTAGATCTACGACAACATCTTCAGCGGTTTTCCGTGCAGGAGCCGCGTACAGCTCTACGAATGTTTGGACAGAGCTGAAGGGTTGTTTGGTGTGTTCCAGGACGCCTCTGAGGTAATTCCACGCCGACGGGTTGTTCGGAGCCCCAGCAATCTGGTCCTTCGTATACCTGAAAAGAAAGAGTTGTTCGAAGCAGGCTAGAGAAACGGAGTAATAGGCGCACGCACGCGATCTCCCCCTTCAGCACCTCCTCCTGGTCCACCTCACCATTCGCTCTCACCCGCCCCCACACCACATAGTACCGATGATGCCACGCCGAGTTATTTCTCACATCCACATCCAACAGCTTCTCTACATACGGCAGCTCGCCCTCCCACAGCGCCTCGTCGTCGAAGAACGCGAGGAGCCACTGGCGGTACGACCACGTATGGTAGTTCTTCGTGTCCGTATCCAACGCGCGTGTGATGAAGTGGAGCTCCTTGGCCGCGGCGTCGAGCGACTCAGAGGGCGACGCACCGTGCAAAGCGGTCAAGATGAGCCGGCGGTGGTGCCAGACTTGGTACGTCTTCAGGAACTGGATCGCGAGCACGTCCATGAGCGCCAGCTCGGCGTCGAGGTTGCTCTTCAACGCTATCAAGGTCCGGTATCGAAACTGCCTGCACGGTAGCAGAGTAGCAGTAAGAGTAGTAGCGGGGATTCATGAGGAGTTGTCGTTGATGGGTGAAGCGAAGAACGGACATACCACGCAGAGTAATGCGCAGGGTTCAATCGGATAATGTCCTCTGTGAGCTGCAGCACTCGCTCGCTGATCTCATCGCTCTTGACGACGGCTCGGAAATAGTCGGTGGCATCTTTGTCTGCAAGAACAACAATGAGTACATCGACTGAGAGGTTGAACAGGATCTGCACATTCGGGTGTGTAGAAGATAGGCGCGATGGGATTTACACCGTCGTACTGCGGCACGGGTGTCACGTCTTGCCATTCTGGTTTCTCGCAGTATAGCAGAGCTGCGTCTGCTAGATCGTCGACGGTGATGTGCGACATGACGGTAAGGAGGTTGGGAGGGTCTGTGAGTGAAGGTAGAAAGCAAGGTACAATATTCCGGGTCCCGGCGTCCCATTGTTTCGATCAATCTTATTGTTCAATCTCCTTCAAGTTAGAAGTCAAGACAACAGTATGGATAATATTTTGGATTGCCAAATCCTCGACGAGAGAATTCACTGCTGCCAGTTTGCTTTCGCATAGAAGGAGCCTGGAGAGAGAGAAAGGTTTGCCACCATGACGCCGTTGCCGCAAAACTCATCAGTCTTTATAAAATAATGAATGGATAACAAAAATCTTTGTATGGATATAAGAATCCAATTGTATTAATGTTCTGTATCAAAACATGTGTCGATGCAAAAGAGACCTGCAAAGGTCGCCAGGAGGGTTTTGATTTGATACTAGACAACAGTAGCCACTTTACCAAGATAGCATTGCGAATCACGGACAGAGAAGAGAATACGTAGAATACGGAGTGGTATGTATGGTACATAGGTAAGACTAGAGCAGAGGAATCAACGATACACTTCAAGCAGCAGCAGCAGGGGCAGGTGCATCAATCGGACCATTGGACGTAGTATAATCCTACGTGTTTCATCAGCACGGACGAGAACTCGAAGAATACGACAAACATACCTCCATCTCAGCATCCAGATCAGCCGCACTCTTGGCGGGCCTTTCACCACCCTTTCTCCTTCCGGCGCCTCCTCGGACACCACGACGCGGCCGGCCTCCAGCACCCCTACGAACAGATTGCGTATCAACACCAGAGCGTGGCGGTCAAACTTGAGAACCGAATCAGACTGACCTAGCGGGAGCGGGACCATTGGGGGCAGCAGCAGCGGGTGCTGGCGCGACGCGAGACGCAAGGGATGCGGTGGGCGGCGCATTCCGTGCGTTCTCCACAACGAGTTCGATCTTCATGCGCTTTTCTATGATTGCGATTTGAGGGGGAAGAAGAGGAGGGCAGATGTTGATCAGTGGATTGTTCGGTGGTTGGGAGTAAAAAGGCAAGCAAAAGAGACATATCGCAAAGGGAGTATCAAGCGAATGCAGTGCACGTGAAGCTTGTTAGTGAAAATCCGGACCCGGTCTTCAAGGGCGAACTGAACATGCCCGTTTACCCGAACGCCACTTCACCATCTCACTCTGCCTCCCTAACAACAGAACCAGACCGACACCAGAATGGGGCCTGTCTGGGATGCGCCAGGAGTTGTGACTCGAGACCATCGCACCGTGCCACGGTGCTCCGTTGTGCGTGCCGCGAGCTTGGAACAGGGCTCAACCAGTTGTACACCTGGGAGCACCTGCTAGGTCCAAGCTCCTCCAATCCATGCAGCAGCGAAGCCGAATCTGATCAGGACTAAAAGCGTGTGCGTCGCATATAGGAGAGGAGTGGCCGGGTGCATCGACGTTAACTCCGTGAAGAGTACGGCGGCCCTTCGCAGGATCTCGGAGTGAGCCAAGTGTTCTCCGCGTCGTCCAGAATCTCCACAGACAGCCTCGACCAAACTCCCCACACAAGAATGCCAGAACGAAGAGGCGATGCCGCATGCTGTGACGACGAGTGCCCAGGGGTGAAAACAGAGGGGTGACAGGTAGGTGAAAGAAGAAGCAGTCGATACTAACTTCCATCAATGAGCCGGTCGTGATACTGCTGCTGAGCCTTGTTGCCGTCGCCCTTCTTGTTGAAGATGACTTCAGCCACGCCCTTGGAACGACCTTGGGCGTCGTAGTGAAGGTTGACTTGACGAAGAGGTCCGACAGTCTGGTGGAAGAGCTCCTATTTGGGCACCGAAGTCAGCTCTTGTTGGTGACAAAGGACGCACAGCGTGAACTAACCTTGACTTGAGTTTCAGTCACATCCTGAGGGAGACCGGAGACAATGATCTTCTCAGTGGTAGAGGCGGTGACGACCTTGGGGCCACTCGACACGGGGGCGGTCTTGGCGCGAGTCACAGGGTTGGAGGGCTGTGCACCGAGAACCTGGCTTTTAGCACCTCCACGGCGAGAGGGCCGACGTGTGCCCTTGGGGCGGTTAGCAGCAACAACCTGCATAGGCGGATAACGATGAGTACAAAGACGGTTTGCAGAGAACAATGAAGTGTGGCGCGCGACGTACATCATCAAGAGCCATATCCATTTCGTTAAGAGTTTCTGGTGCAAGGATTTACAAAAGCGAGGTGAGGTCGACGACGACAACGGCGACAAAGGCAAGAAAGCTGAGGAAAGGGGTGAGTGTGGTAGTGACGAGGTGGTGGCAAAGAGCAAGATGCGAGGTCGCTGCGCGACACGGCCCTAATATACGGCGGATAAGCGGTGTATGAATTTATTGATGAGTGTGGGAAAAATGTTATAAGCGGAGTTCCAATTCGACAATGATGTATGTGCCTTTGTTGCCGTGATCCTCGGTTATTCACTCCAAACAACTACCCTATACGCTCACTATGTCTAGGGGAGGACGCGGAGGAGGACGAGGCGGATTTGGTGGGGGAAGAGGAGGCTTTGGTGGTGGGAGCAGTCTGCCTCCCATGGGTCTCAGCTTTGCAGATATTCAGAGCATGTCTCGCGAGGCGACCGAACTGTATCCAGTACGTGAAAAACTAAGCTTGTACAGGACCAGTCAAATTGATGTGTGGTCTTGTAGTCGATGGAACCACTGCCACTGCTCACCGAATACTCGGAGGATGAGCGGCAGATAGCCCAGTTGCAGTTAGGCTTCAGTGCTCGCATTCACAAGTCGGCGTACTACATCGTCGAGTCCACGAAATCAACAGGCATGTAGCGTCTGCACGCGCTCTATGAACAGCTGATCGAATACAGANCAANTATAGAATTGTCGAGATACTCGGACAAATACCGCCCGTCGCTCGTCGCGCAGCCTACGCTCAAACGGAAAGACCTGCATCAGCCTTTCTTTCCACAGGAGATTTTCGAGGGATATTTCAANCCGAAGAAACGGAAGACGTGTGAGTAATGGTGGCAATCCGCATATGATTTCAACTGACGGTATTNGTAGCGGAGAAGAAGAATACCAAGAAACGAGTNAACCTAGACGACGTAGGAGAAGATGGGGAAGATAAGGTATGTNGATGTACCAGGTGTTCACGTCGTTTCACCACGCTGATATTGATGTCTGGCTACAGTCCGATGACGAAGGTTCTCAATCAGGGTCAGTTGTGGTCGAATCGGACTACGACAACGATGAAGACGANAACGACTACGGCGGGAACTACTTCGACAACGGCGAAGCTGATGACAACGATGATCTCGGTGACGGAGGTGGTGGAGGAGACGGCGGCGGTACGTATACATTGCTTTATATGTCGATGATTTGGNTGACATGCANTATTCAGGATACGACGATGCCTAAATNGAAGCACACCATGTGTTGTTTCCTTTGGTAATTCNNCCATATCGCGTGTTGTGTCGCTCATGGAGACTCCTGAAGATTCTCAGCATGTTTTGTCGAGGCAGAACCCTCCAGAGTGGTATATCCTGGTCAGGGCCAGNGACGCCGACAGGACAAGTTCGCATCATCGAAGTCCTCTTCATGGCGTTTCGTCTGCGACTCACCTCGCAATTTGGAGCCTCGCGCTCCGTGTAGGTTACTGCATCTACTCGNTTCAAGCGAGGTGTACGCTGTCAATCTGGTTGTATGAAGGCATCTTCAGTTGTATAACACAATAACAGAATGCGACATAGATTTTAGTGAATGCTAGCAATACATCCAAGATACNAGTACAAATATCGAGCCTTCCAATTCTCGTTCCCAGTCCTACGTCGCTTTCCGATCTGTCAACGGTACATACTGCACACACGCGTCAGTATCGGAGGATACATACAAGTACCAGGGANCAGGAGTTCTCGTACCATGACACCGAACAGTTCCTTCTGCGTGACATTCCCCTGCTCGTCTTTGTCCACCTGNTAGACCGCCTGGCGGCGGGTGCCAATGGGGATAAACATGCGTCCGGGACTCGCCAGTTGGTCGACGAGGGCTTGAGGCATATGAGGCGCTGCTGCACCGACATGAATAGCGTCTGGAGGACAAGGCTTTAGACGTCATTGCACTATGACGGATACNACACGTACCGTAAGGTGCACCCTCCGCATAACCTAGTACCATTANATTACACTGTTGAGGTTTATTATCGAACGGCAGGACTCGCCTTTCCGTCCATCTCCAGTGACCATNACTACGCTCCCCGCCTCAAGTTGGCCGCNCATCCCGTCCTTCTTCAAGTTCTCAATCGACCAATCGACCAGCGCGGGAATGTGGTCGATTCCAACGACCTTCCCCGTCGGGCCAACAAGGTGGTGTANAACGGCGCAGAGGTATCCTGATCCGGAACCGACGTCGAGGACTTTGCTGCCGGGGTTCAGAAAGGGGAGGATGTTCTCCGTAGCATGTGCGTGCTACCATGTAGGGGTTCCGGATCTACAACAGAAAGAAGAGAAGGGGAAGAGTGACGTACCATATGAGGTGCAGAGATCGTCGCATCGTGGCCGATGGGTCTGCGTCAGAGCAAATCTGGTCAGCTCTCCGGCGGAACGCAACCGTGTCCTTTGACGTCGACTAACTGCGGTGAGTCTTCGTATGCCCTGGATTTCCGTAGGACGTAGTTCGCTCTGTCGACTTGTTTCATTGCCTACGATGCATGAGGTAGAGATGTCAGGTTGAGGTAAGTGGACACTGACTGTGGCTACACGAGCCGAGTGGATGAGACCATTATTGACCATGTTGGCGATCAATTCTGCAGACGTAGATCCTGAACATGTCCAGGCCATGTTGCTCGTCGAGTGGTCTGATCAATAGTATTCCTGTATCACAACGAGATCGCAGTGGATGGTAGCAGAGAGAGATGGCGAGGAAGTAGGCTGCGTTTGCCACTGTGAGGTCCCTGAACATTAATGGGGTTGTCATATTTGCTGACTACCGTGTTTGGGCGTCAACGCGACGCGAACCAGTCGTACGATATTTTCAGGACTGCCATATAAATTTGTATAATATAAATCCTTGCTATCTCTCCCACACCTCCAGCCTGCTCGTCACTGCAGATATGGCCGCCACCAAAACAAAACGCGACGCTGACCCAGAGTCAAAGTCGTCGCTGACGACATGGGTAGCTCGTATCTCTGCGCTATTCTTATTCTTTTCATTATGCAGTGTACTGGACGGTATCAAGGTGGGCAGTCATTTCACAGGGGATGAAACATTATGAACATTTCCTGTTTTTGTATAGAGTCGGTGGTACGTCTTCGACCCCACCAGCCTGCACGAGCTCGCGCAAGCTGCCATTGCACACGCACCGGCACCCGACGATACCGCATTCATGGTGGACTACATCATCAAGAACCTGACCTCTACATACCCTTCGACCCAAATCGCCCTGAACCACGACACGTCCGAATGGGTGTTCAACAACGCCGGGGGCGCGATGGGTGCCATGTACATCATCCATGCCAGCATCACCGAGTACCTCATCGTCTTCGGCACACCCATCGGCACGGAGGGCCACTCCGGCATCCATACCGCGGACGACTACTTCAACATCCTCGTCGGAGAACAGTGGGCGTTCAGCCCGCCGAATTTGCAGATGGAGAGGTACCCTGCTGGCAGCGTACACCACTTGCCCCGGGGACAGGTGAAGCAGTACAAGATGCACGAGGGGTGCTTTGCGTTGGAGTATGCCAGAGGTGCGTTTTCGTTGAAATCGTTGGGATGCTAGAGCTCAACGACGTGGTTAGGATGGATCCCTCTCATGCTGCCGTTCGGATTCGCGGACTCGCTGAGCTCTACGCTTGATTACAAGACGCTCTACCACACTGTGCGCGTTACGGGACGAGAGATTATCAGGAATCTGCTGATATTCAAAATCTAAGCCCGCGTCTTGTCTTGTACTTACCGCCTGGTTTCCGTACGATTGTCGTCTGTCACGATAGATATGATAAGTGTCAGTCTGCTCTTCTGGATGCTTATACTGCGTTTGTACACGTTGCTCCGTGGATGCTTAGGCATGCTGACGGAACAATCAAGCTACATATTTGCATGATCATCTCTCTGACGTCAGACTCAGAGGGTTAGTATATAAAGCGTCGCGGGCGAGATGAGCGTCGATGCCTCGTCCGTCAGGTTCCTTCCTATCGCGACTCCTCCACCGTCCCTTCACAACCACAAAAAGTGAGAAGATGCCGCAAAGCTCCGGCTACGTCCTGTACTACGTACGTTGCCCACCCTCACCAGTATGATCCATCTGACGATGTGCAGTGGCGCGGAATCCCCGGCCGTGGCGAGTATGTGCGTCTCGCGTTCGAATACGCCGGCGTGCCGTACACCGAGCACATGAACAACGGCACGCTTGTGTCTACGATCACGAACCCCGCCCAATCGTCCCACCCACCCGCGTTCGCCCCGCCCGCCCTCAAGCTCCCCTCCGGCCGCTTTCTCTCCCAGACACCCGCCATCCTCAACCACATCGCGCCCAAGTTCGGCTTGGCGGGCGATAAGGAGGGTGAGGATGCGGAGGAGCGGAGAAGCTCGGTCAACCAGCTCGTGTTGACCGCTCTGGATCTGAGCAACGAGGTATGTTGCCTTGAAATCTTGCCATGGCAATCTTGTCTTCACAATCTTGTCTTCACATGAATTGCATTACAGTCCCACGACCTCCACCACCCGTTGGCGTCGGACCTCTACTACGAGGATCAGAAGGACGCCTCCATCAAGCGCGCGGTGTCGTACAGGGGATACCGCATCCCCAAGTTCCTCAAGCACTTCCAGACGGTGCTCGCGACCAACCCCGACACGCCCGCCGACGGCACATACCTCGTCGGAACCAAGACCACCACGGCGGACTTGGTCCTCTTCCACGTACGTTCCTATCAGCCTCGCATTTCTTCAGCCCACTGATACTAGGTGCGTGTAGGTTCTGTGCGGTGTGTCGTATGTCGTCCCGAGGAGGATGGCGGTGTTGAAGGCGAGCGGGGAGTACGACAACGTGTTCAAGTTGAAGGAGAGGATCGAAAATGAGAAGGGTATCAAGGAGTACCTTGCGAGCCCCAGGCGACAGCCCTTCAACGAGCACGGCGTGTACAGGCACTACCCCGAGCTCGACGACGAGGAGTAGACGCGTCGACTCGGACGTCGAGTGGATGGTGTGAAGTTAGACATGCAGACAAAGGCAATTGTAAGATGTAGTATGCGCGCTGTTATCCGGAACTTCGAATATCACATTTTTGCTCCCGCACCTCGCTCCCATTCCGGCTAGGTTCCATCGTGCATAGTGACAATCACCTGGTCCTCCCCTCCTCCTATTTAGTCCCGCTCAAAGCTCAGTCCCACTCTCGTTCTTTGCCGTTCACCACGATGCCTGGATTCATCATACGCAGGCTAACGACACCCACAGGCGAGTCCGTATCTGACTCAGAGTCCAGTGGTTTCGTTTCATGACCTCGCGTTCTAGCGTCGGAGCTGGACCTCTTGGGGCGGATCGTTGAGCTCGCAGGTAAGGATGGTGCGTGCGTTCGCTCGTCACCTATCTTCACATACACGTTGAACGTTGAACGTTTGAACACCGACGTGATGTGGTGCACAGACCCTATCAGCACACGAGCGTGTGGCGACAAACCCGAGCTGATCCCGGAGTACTATCGCGCGTTGTTGCGGGGAGCCGCGGTGGGCGGCCACCTGCTCGTAGCGTGCCACGACTACCCGCACAACATCGTCGGATGCGTCGCGTGTTTCGGACCAGGGAAGGACGTATTGGCTGAGTGCGTTGGATTTTCAAAACCTTTTGTCCAGGGAGGGATCTAGAGATGCTGACTTCTAGTTGACGCACCAGCGCAGAACAACGTGCGCTTGGATTTGACGAGTTCTTAACGAAACTGTCGCCCCAAACTATGCAATGGTGGTCTGAGGTGCGTTCCGTCCCTCTCTCTCTCACCAAAGTAGTAGTTCTGAGTCGAAACTTGGCTCGACGCGCGCGCAGTTCCTCCCACGATACTCTGCTGTGGCGAACGCGATCACTGGACCAGGCGTGAAGTTGGCTTCCTGGGTCATCCACTGCTTGGCCGTGGACCCGAACTTCAGGGGAAGAGGTGCCGGGAGGGCGTTAGTGGAATCCGCTGAATGTCTTGTAAGCGTGCTGCTTTTTTGTGGCCGTCGGTTTGCAGACAACTCACTCACTCACTCACTCACGTTCGTTCGCTGCAGGCTAAGAAGGATCGTCTTCCGGTTATATTCGAGACGGAATCAGAGCGAAATGTGAGTGGCTCATTCCTTCACCTTGGCGTTGGATTTTGGCTCATGATGTCCTATAGATCCAACTGTACCAGTATTGGGGATACGAAATCCTAGGTCAACAGGCGCTTGAGATGGGGGAGGACAACTTGGTCTTGACAGTCTTCAAGAAAGATTTTAGCAAGGTATAAGATAGGAGAATCAGCGACATACCTTTAATAATTCATCGTTAGTATTTCACGAACGACAGAGATGTCAGTGTAGCCAGTCAATGGCCAGTCATGGTGGCACTGTGACGGCGAATGCCGAAGTCTTTGTTGACGCGTTGTTTGCGCCTATAGATATGTTCGAGTTGGCTGAATCCGACCGCCGGTCTGAACTCAACCATCTCGACCATCCTTTCTCTTCCGTCTTGACGATACATCATGAGGTTCTCTACCATATTCTCATTAATTCTCGTGACGGTGCCGGTCACTGTTTCGGCTTGCGAGGGCGACTGCATCGTTGGAATCACGAACACATACCTCGACTACTACGACAAAGGCCCTATTGAGGAAATCTACAAAACCGTGGTATGTCACAACCATTTGAATCACGCTCTACGTACAACTTGATATCATTTCTGCCGTTCCAGGCCAGCCAAATCTCGGACATCATGCCCAACCACCCCGGACCCTCCACCGTCATGACCTATCTCCAACCCATCCTCGACGCCTACAAGCAGCAAGCCTACGACGGGATGGAAACCGCCATCTTCCCAAGCTACTTCCACGGCAAATGCCTCGACGCAAACGGGAACGAGCCCGCGGGGTGCCCGAACCCCGACTGCCCCATCGTCTGCGGCACGCCCGGCTCCCTCGTCCACTTCTTCCCGCACCTACGCTACATCGCCTTCAACCAGACGCGCCACATCATGAACGACCTGACGCGCCCCGGGTCCGACACGTACAAGCAGGTCGAGCAGAACGTCTTGGAAGCCGCGCAGAACGGGCACCAGGCGAGCGCGCGGATGTTGCGCGTGTATGGACGCTCGATGCCCATCGTCTTGGAGCTGCAGAAACGCGCGAGCAGTATGAAGGACCAGATTAGAGTCGCCATGGACCGGGTGACTCCGCTTTTGGAGTTGAAGTGTGGCGGGTCGGGGAACGGCGATACGAATGGGCTACCGGACTGCAGCTGGGAGGAAGATTTGAAGAAGTATATTCTGAGTTTCCCGTGATTGGACTGGACAACTTGCTATGGCGACAACTTGGATCTCTGCGGATGCCCCCCTGTGCGGACGACTGGCATCGCAACAACCTATATCCACTTGAACTCGGTTCAATAATACTCTAATTATTTGCAATGAACACGATTGACCGATCAGCAGACTTCTAGTAAGAGACTCCGTTTTGCGATTGGGATGAAGATGTGCTCCAAAGGACTCATCCACAAAGGAATCAAGATAGAATGGCTCAGTCCGCGAGACAACCACGCGTCAGCTGGCAGAAACAAGAATTGTGAGTATGGTGTGCGGCACGTAGGTGTAAGAGTAAACGCACTGCAGATCTGTCCGAACGCCATAATCCATAGATATGTCCAAACACGACCGCTCCACCCACGGACACGCCGACCAGTATATCTCGCGAACAACTTCTCTATCAATATAGCCACGCCTTGCAATGCGAAGAACAAGGTCACACGATGGTCAACACCACGATTAACCAGGTAGAACCCGAACTCGTGAAAGAGCCCCGAGGCGATGAACGCGCCCATGACCGCCCCAACGCGTCCTGCGAGCCACTGTCCAGGGATCCCGCCAAGGACGATGAAACTTCGGCGGAGAACCTGATGCCATTGTCTTGCCCAGAAGTCGTGAACGGAGTCAGCCTTGAAGGGGCTCCCGTATATTGGCGGCCACGCTGACGGTAGTTGACCGAAGATACCCACGCCAAGCAGTGTAGCTATGGAGTAGAGCGACTCCAGGCCAAGCTGGATGGCGACACCACATATCATGTGGATGAAAGTCGACGTTGCGTATCGCTGCAGAAAGGGAAGGTTGGGATTCCATATCGACGCGCCATGAGGTGCGCCTAGACCTGGCACATATCTGAAGAATGCTTGGATAGCATCTACTGCCAGAAACCCTTTGACGACCATGTAGAGATTGCTCCACAAAAAGGAAGCGCGTCCTTGTCTCCGAGTTTCTGGTGGGATGTACAGACCACGACCATAGTTCCATCCGATCCCGCGGAATGCGAATTGTACCTCAAACGTATCTGCCAGCCAAGCAGGCAAGGCCCCTTCACGCGTTGGCTGGTCCTGAGACGCGGAGAATATGTATGGAAGACTGCAAGAGTGTTCACCCACTTTCAGCCTATTGGTGTCGGATAGTGCGCAATCCAGAGTGAGAGCGATCGCAGTGAATCCCGCCAACCCTGACAAACCAATCAGCTCGGAGCCAACGACACCTGCCCATCTCTAGAACGCACCTCTCAACCAGTTCAACATCAACGTCTCTGGCCTCGTGACGTTAGCATAGCGAAACGTACATCTGAGGATCATGGCAAGTATGAATGGCAGCAGAGCTATCCGGATGGCTTTCGTATTCCTTCTCCGAACGAGATACGACATGATCCAGACGGGCACAAAATACGCAAACGCGTTTGGGGCATTGTTCCACGTCAGCGGCACCGTATCCTGTGGTATGGGTACCAACTCTCTGAACAAGAGGACTGATCTTCGAGTATAACTTGAATGAGCATGCGTGAAAAGCATGGAGCAGTACTCACCTGTCCCATGCCTCGCTCATGTGCCACACAACTTGTCTTCTGGCTCTCTGAGCAAATGTGAGGAGCTCAAGGTACTGGTGGAAGATGAAAAAAAAAGGAACCTTCAGGAGGCAATGACGCTAGTCATGGTTGAAGTGGCAAGTTTCATTCCCTGCTCGGTCCAGGGAATGGTTGACGTCGGACATCGGCTGACTATTTTTACGCGTTTAAATTTTGGAGGGTAGTCTGGCAAGACACCGGCGCGCCCTACTTCTAAAGCAAGTCGTGCTTTGGTTGAAGGCGAGGTATATGAAAAGAGTGGCCTGAGGTCTGAAAGACGTGGAAGTAGGAGAAGGTATAACCGAAGCCCCCCGCAAATCTCCGTGCCTATCTAAACACAATCTCAGGCTACAAGTAATGTACAAAACAAATGCGTAAATCATGATAATCCGTGCTCTCTTCATACAACCCTTCCAATATACCAACGAATGCCGTACAGAACCAGGTTACTGTAGGACATGAATTGAAGTATCTGTACTACGCTCACTGTGACATGGTTTCTTTAGTATGTCCGCGAGCGAGAGGAACGTAAGGAACGCAAATGTCGCATACCTGAAGTCCTGAAGCTGTAACGAGGAACCTTGGCCGTCAGGGAAGGATATTCGCTCCGAAAGGACGTGATTATCAGGTTGATCATGCACAGTATCGTCATCGTCAGCGGTCCACGCCGATGAATCCCCAATATCGTTGCTGCCTAAGAATGGCTCGGCGATGAAGTGCACTGTCGTTGAACATGTAAGGGTTTGATTGGGAAGGTGAACACTGCGGAGGTCCAGGATGAACCTTGAGATGAGTACAGGGCCGATGCTGACATGATGGCGCTCCGTTAGAAGATGTGATCGTTTCATTTCAAAAATAGCACTTACGCTTCTGTGATGAATGTGAACTTTGTCGCACCGCTGAGGAGAGGATTGAGACGCGAAGCTAAGTCAATCAGTAGGGCCAACAGGTTGAAAATGAAAAGTGTGCTGCATGTGGAATTTTAAGTATACGAAAAGGTCGGAACAGGGAGAGAGTTGGCAACTCACGCGAAGTAAAGGGTACCTGCCGAGAAGAGGTACATCAATAATCTGCTGATTTCGGAATGCGCAATTGAACAAGTGCTTACCGTCGCGAATGATCAGCATAGAAAGCCTTGGCCTGAAATCCTTCATCTTCCGGTTCGCTCTCCATGCATCGGCAGTCTTCGCCCATGTGATAAGCAGCACTAAGGCATCTCCTGCAATCAGGCAGGTGCGCACGATAATGGGAACTAATCGGTGATAAGTTTTGGTCAAGAGCATTCCGTGAAGGGGATGGCTTACAACTACACATCACAATCATATTATCAATATCATGTCAAGAGAGAAGCTATACAAAACGTACTTACATAGCGTCAGCCGGACTAGTTACGGTAACCGCCGCGACACAACCATCGTCCAGATAAAAAGTCCTATATCGGCTGTAATTGTACTATATAGTTTAAGTTTCTTGAACCGCAACACGCAAAGCTCAGAGGGATGCTCACGCTATTGGCGGCCGGATCGACCAGAAGGAGCAAGAGCACCGCGAGTACACCTATATTGAAGCGACCGCAAATGGCCCAGGTCCGGAGCGCGGCGAATGCTATCATCATAGATCAGCAGCAGCACATTGCGACGTGAAAATGGGACCAACGTACCTGCACTGCCGAGAGAGCAAAGTATAGGCAATATAGAATCTATGCAGAACCAAACCTTGCAACTGTACATCCGAACGCAGACACCGGCCAGAGTAAGATCAATTGTCCTTGCGAGACCATGCAAAATGCTTCACTCACCCCTGCCGACCGACAGGGTTTGTATTAGATATGGACCTCTATTTAAGATGACAAAGTCTCGTACCATCAAGTCAGTGGGGTTAAAAAGGCGGCATACGGTAAGAAACATCATGCCGTAGCGCTGCGAGACGAAGATTATGGTGACCAAGCCGCGTTTTCGCCTCCAAATGCAGTCGACTTCACGGGAGAACGTGAGGAGGGGATCGTATACGGTGATAGCTGTATATTTTGCGTCAGCACTGCCTTACGATACTTGCATAGCAATACTAACTAGCTGCTATATTACAGCATGCGTTCTCGAAAAACCTGCAATGGATCAGAGTCAACCATCATCGAGTTATTGTGGTTCTATAACGCTACTCACATCGTCGCAAGCCATGTTGAAGCCATGCTGGCGGAATACGAGGTCGCCTGGTTGAGAGGTCACCCTGTTCCTTTGGCCCTTGAGGCCTGAGTAAAGAGAATGCCTTATATCGTCCTCGACACTGCCAGGGCAGACGATTTTCACGGAGAGGAGGGGGGGGGGGTGATCAGAAGAATCTGAGACAGAAGGTCGTCGTAAGTTCAATGAAAACAAGAGGTCTAAGGCGATTACCACAGGACTTATGTGGGTAGATTTCAGTGATATAGCAACCGTTCGTGTAGATTTATTGTCCGCATCCCTTGATAGCCGGCAGCACCACAGGGCCATGATTTGAGCTGATTTGCAGTGAGACAGTTTGAGACTCGAGTTGCGTCGCTCCGACTCGTCCGGTCTCGACGTCGACGAGCGCTCATCAACGGCTACTTTGATTTGTTCACCCGCGCCACCGGCCAGTGCCACCACCCTCTGTCGTCCGCCGACTGGCTGCAGTATTAATATACTAATGCTAATTGGTCATGTCGACACCTGCAGACAACACAGACTCCGAGAGCCTTCAGAATCAGACTTTGAGCTAACCATCCAATACAATCTGAAGACCTCGAACGAATTGGCCAAGCGCATCTTACACAGGAAAAAATGTACTCACCTATCCAATATAAACGAGTAGAACACAAAAGAAGTTAAAGAAACGCAACAAAGTCACGACAAAAGTGTCAACAGCTAAGCACCCGACTTCTCGTCATCGCCCCATGCATCCGATGAACCCCAGTACGATCTGCAAATAAAGTCATGAAGTGATCGCCAGCGAACGGTGAAAGAAAGAAGCCCACGGTGGGAGGTCAAGCGTCGGGGGTGGGGGTTCTTCAGATCCCATACCATATGACGGAGGAGCAGCGGAAAGCCCGGACGTAATGTTGATGGGGATCTCATACGCAATGCTGTTCCCTAGACCGGGGAAGACCACCTTCAGAAACAAGTTATACTGCAAATACTCAGCGTCGTTCGCACAAGAAAATGTACGATATCAAGATCGCTCACCTTGATACGCATAGTGGGTGTTTGGAAGGTCGGTGGACACGTGAGGAGATACGCCGAGCGGAACATCGTCTCCTGCATCCACGTCCCCGTACTCTTGTCCCTCTCCGATGGGATGAAAACTTTCTCTTTCGTCTGGACATCTACGGGGGCACCGCTTGCAGATACACTGGTCGCGGTCTCTAGACCGCCAAGAGATGTCACGTCTTCTTCGCCATATTCGGCCAAGAAATGGGCTTGAAGCCAGATGAGCCGCCGGACGCGGAATTGTACTTCGGATGGCCGCATGGGCGGAGTGGGAAAGAGAGGCTTCGTGGGGTTCTTGTCCACCTCGTCTTTCTTCATTGACTTTGTTATAGTTATGACACGGATAGTATATGGTATCGGAGTAAATAGTGGGTATTTGGGGACGTTTGGGAAGGAGATCTGCAGTCAGTAACCATCAGTCCGCCTTAAAATACATATTAACGAAGTAGCGATACTCCACCTCCAACCTAGCACTGGCATAATCACCGAAGAAACCACGTCTCATCTTCTTCTCAATGGAAATTGCGTGCAAAGGGATCTGTAAATTAGGCACTCGCAGACTTGCGGCGGTCTGTTCGCCCTCCGGGTCCTGGGGAACCACAGGGATCGGAATCCGTATACGCCTGTTTCTCGACAGCAGCCCGGGACGGATGCCAACCAGCTCAACGAAGTACCCAATTTGACCATGCGTTCCGTAACTGCCGTACTGGCAGGATGGTGGCGCGTCCACGGGTAGAGTAAACTCAAAAGGTATTCGCAGCAGTTGACTGCCTGCCGGTGGATAGCTCAGCGAGCTCCGAGTCCAGAGCGGAGTGTTCCTTGCAATGACAGTCACGATTTGGTGGCGCACCACTCGCTGGTTGCCAATCTGAGAGCTGATCCTCCTGTAAAGCAAGACAAAATATCAGTTAAACCGGGGATCGCACAAATGAAGTGCGACGTACGTAGAGATTGATCCCCTAAACTTCACATGAACCTCTTCGAGCTGGTCATCCACCACTTGCGGGAAGTGTAGCTCTGCCTCTCCCTTCAGAACTTGACCACCGACACAGATGGAACCGCAGGATAAGTTCAGTTTCAACGACATGTTCGCAGTCAAAAAGCATTGGATAAGGATAATAGCAGTGATTTGACAGATGCTTGAGTTTTGGGAAAGGCAGTCTCCCGCTGCGCAGTACAGCGTGACACGGATGGGACACACACACGTGTTATGCGTGATGTCACATTTACGTGACGTGACCACTTTTCTCTGACCAGTCTCTGACCCAACTCTGACCTATATTTTGTAGAAGATCTGGAGGTTGTTGGCAGATGAGCATGATACCATGCATAAGAAGTACGTGCTATGTTGTGTACCCCGAGTTATTCGTGTCTGAATAGTCTGCAGGTTCTTGGAGTTCCGTACCAAGGATGCATCTAAGTACGTCGGCGTTTATAGCAAGTACAAATACTCTTGCATTTGCAATCACAAACAGGAGTATGCGTCTTGCGCTGGTAGTATGCCGGTCCATGTTTGGTTTACCATGTGTTTCACCCTGCGGGCAACGTGGCGGCGGGCGCTTACTGATAGGAACGACTGTCTTCCGCACAGTAAGTACTAGAGGCTGACTGTGGGAGCCTAGCGGGCGCTCATCCAATCGACGCCTCTGCGTGATACAATTTACAAATTACAAATTTACAATGGTGTGTTGGCGTCGGATTCTGGGGAGCTTGAAACAAATATCAAAAGCACCAAACTATGACATAAAGTGAAATAGAATACGAGACTTCCTGTATTATGAACTTGATGCATGTGAGGCTACGGGAGCTCGAGGCTGTGATCGAGACAAAGAACGAGAATGAAACGTGATGCGAAAACGGTATGTCATTATGCGTGGTACAGTACTAGCGTGTCATAAGCCATGCAATTCTCTCCCATATAGCCACCTCGCTGATTGAGAAATAAAGCTACAGAACGAATATGAATGCGTACACAGTGAGTGGATGAAGTAGTTGATTTAATATGGTACTTGAACGCTGACAAGAACAACTGTGATTCTATCAAGGTCAGAAGGGTCATGTATAATGTATATAGAGACGCGTACCATTAGAAAGCGACGAGCGTGCTACACCTAGCTTACACAGCACATCACCAAGACCCACTGCAGAATCCCAACGGTGCTACAGCGCGATCACGCGACACGCCTCCGTCAAATCGCAGACGCAGCCTTCGCGATCGTTCTCTCGTTCCATGGGATCGCACTGATTCCAAGACAATACTCGCCCTCCCCACGACTCTGCTGCTCGGAGCGTCGAGGCCGCGGCATCCCGACCGCCACGGCCACCTGCAGCGTGCCGGAGCGGGTGTAGCCGCCCGTGGGAGACTCGAAGGAGGGCGTGGAGTCGTTCGAGACGTCGGTGGGTGCGGGTGAGTGGGAGCGACCGAGGTGCAGGTGACGTCGTAGGCCAGATAGTCGACTCGTATGCGGTGCGTCTGACTCCGACTGCAGGGAGTCGAGGGTAAACAGCTCTAGAGGAGCAGGAGGGGGTATCTTGTTATCCGGGATAAATCGTGCAGACATGGGCTGGATGCAACATTTAGGATTGCAAATTCACGGATTGGATGTGTGGGTGCTCACCGTCATGGCATCCCATGTCGTTTCGTCGTATATATCCTCCTTCGTCTCAAACCGCACATCCCATAGCAATGGTTTTTCATCCAGTAGCTCATCGCGTCTCCTCCCAAACGACAAACTTGCTGCCGCAGCAGCAGCAGCCGCTCGTCTCCGACGAGGGTAAAATCGTCTCAAAATCAGGAGCGCAAATACTGCGCCAACGAGCAATCCAGCACCCAAGAAGACGAAGATGAGAGGGGTTCCCGTGGACCCGAGGTTCGGTACATTATTGTTGGGATCATTCGGTGAGGGCGTCGGGCTGGACATGATGATGGTGAGATAGCGTACACACCGACCAGCAACGGAGGAAGTGGAGTTGAACCTGTAAAGAGTGTTGAATCATGTAGGCGACAGTGACGCACCTTATAATCGAGGCTGACACGGTGCTGCGCGGCCCACGTACAGCCTGCCGGAACCATTCCGTCGTTAGGAGCTCGAAAGCATCCGCAGTACCGCTCCTATGTCTGATTTTTACTTCCGTCCATATGCCACGAGATCGAGGACGATGTGAGGTAAGCGGGCAGGCTGTAAACAGCTGTAACAAGAGGTAAACAAGTCTGTAACAAAACGAACTGGCTCCGCAATCGTCCAAGCGCTCGGAGCGGACGAGAACGTTCAGTGGCAGTGTCACGAATCGTCGGATTGCTAAACGGGTCCAATTGCATGGTCTTGGCTCGCCTGGTTCCACAGACCGAGGACTGCGGCGGCACAATAAGTACAAGCTCACATCCATTCGTTCTGCGATATCATACATCCTCCAACGTACAAGTACAACAAGGATTCAAACATCTCAGTTCGGCTTCGACATTCACAGCTTGCATTCTTAGAGCGGCAAGATGTTCGGAATCGGACCAACAGGTACGATGCGCTTCGGGTTCAACTGCAACAAAACACGATCAGCAAATCAGCTCCATCTTCAAGGATGAGTACGTACCATGGGATGAGACCAGTAGTAGTGCGTCTTGATGTGGTCAAAGTTGCATGTCTCCTTGAAGGAAGGATAGTTCCAGTACAGCTTACGCACCCATCTGTCACGATATCAGGATGGTGAGTTCTTATTGACGGAAACACGGAACACGCACAGGTGAAGGTTGGGGTACCCATCGCGGATGGTACGGAAGTTGCACTTGAAGTGACCGACGTACACGGGGTCGAACCTCACCTACAGGACTTGTGTCAGCGCAAAAGTCGCGGATCGCATTCTTTAGATGCTTACAATGGTGACGAAAAGCCTGATGTCGGCTTCGGTGAGGACGTTCCCAACAACGTAATCTTTGCCCTCCAAGATCTTTTCCAGTCGGTCCAAGGACTCGAACAGTGCCTTGACAGCAATTTCGTATGCCTCCTGAGTGCCCGCAAAACCGCTCTTGTACACGCCGTCTAGAACAACTCAGCAGATACTCTTGGAAAATGGCCGGGTATAGTGAGCTTACTGTTGACGGTGTCATATACCCACTCGTTCTGCGCGTCGATTTCTGCGCGGAGAGCCTCAGGATAGATGTCGATCTTGGCCTTGTCAGCTGGGAGCTGTTCGTTGAATTCCGAGTTGAACATGCGGATGATCTCCGAGCTCTCGTTGTTCACGATTGAGTTGGTCTTCTTGTCCCAAAGCAGAGGTACGGTGAACCTGAGGAGGGTCAAAATGGTGTGAGTAAAGTACGGCGTAGCGACGAGAAACAGGGAGTGAAGTGGTATGCGTGTATGGTAGTGAACCCACGACAAGGTATGTGCGTCCCACGGCCGAAAACGGCGAGCAGTAAACATTCAACCAATGCAGACATGTGCTCAACAGCACAACGGTTAAGTACTCACCGACCGTCATAATCAGGCGAAGCCCGAAGGTACAGATCCTTGACGTGCTGGGATTTGAAGAGCGGATCAGATTGGGCTCCTGGGTACGCATCCGCGTCGGCGAAAGGCCAGCCATCCGCACCCATGTGAGGAGAGACAACGGTCACATCTACGCATGTCATTTCAGGTCAATAACTCGTGGGATTGGCGGAAATATGAAAGTGTACCGATGAAGGCCTCAAGGCCCTTCAGTTGACGGGTGATGAGAGTCCGGGTGGCCCATGCTGTTAGGGAATTACTGGTGAGCGTACACGCATTGGGGGTAGAGGAACGTTCACGTACGACAGGCATAGGAAACGTAGAGATGATACCGCCCTGCGAATCATCAAGTGTTGGTGAGTAACACTGTCACGTATACGGGAATTAAGGAAAGGAAGTCAAGGGGAGAGATAGACCCAGTAGTAGGGGGTGCGAAGAAGGAGCGTGCTCGCGGTTCGCGTCCCATACTGACTCCGCGTTCGGGGCAAGACCCGCGAATTTCTTCACGACTAACAAGGTCATAGCAGCACACACTGCTTCCCAACCACTACTTACAAACCCACAAAGACCGAAACACATAGTACACATGAACGCACCTTTCTCCGGTTCATACTGTCCGCCCTTCACGATATGGTTCCTGAATGAAGACGGTCGCCTTTTGAACGACCCATCCACTTCTGTCTTCATGTGCGAGATATCGCTTTGGTTGGTGACGTTGCGAGCCATTACACGTGTATTGGATATTAAAGTGAGGTGCGATGGTGTTGTCAGTTTCAAATGTGAACCTCCGAGTCGACGTGCGGAGGCTTGAAGATGCAAATGGCGACGGTCTACGAATCTGAGCGACGACGGGGGTCGATAGGTGCTCTTGGCGAGTGAGAAGAGGGGACGAGAAAGGTGTGAGAACGAGAAAGGAGGAGGCATTGGGATTTATATTGCTCAGGCCTCATATGGTCGACGATGATTGTGAGGTCATCGACATTATCATGCTGCTTGTAGTCATATTTCAACTTTTAGCAAGCATCTTTGGATCTTTAGACCCAATCATCCAACACGCTAGCCATACAGACTCCTGACCGTGTGGTGAAAGAGTCGATAACAGGGAAGGGAGAGCCCGAAGGTTACATTCAGAACAACAGTCCTCATATTCCTTTGGATTTCCGAGTCATATAGGACACCGCAACGTTGGACGAGTCGGTCAACTTGAAGAAGGCCGCTGCAGTACATGGCACTAAAGAACTTGAAGTGCTCACGACAGCCTCAGCCTGCTCTTGGCCTGCTCAGTAATGTCAATGAACTTATGAAGACGGTGTACGTGATCGCGACGGCATTCGCCGCGAAGGCGAGCTACTCCAGTGCATCGATGCGCCTCTGTCCTGAACATATTCATCAGTACTGTCGCTCGTACGTGACGATTCTGCTGATGACTTGATGCTGATACGAAAAACCATACGCTACGCTCTAGTAGATTGTCACAATGGAGATTGGGGATCCTCTTCCGCCCGAAATCTGGCTTCACATTGCCAGCGAACTTGTCAAGGATGGCAAAAGCGATGTACAGAATCTTACCTTGACCAACAGCTTTTTCCGCGATTTGACGCAGCCGCCTCTCTTCACGACCCTCGACATGAAGATTCACTCCGAGTTCTCCAGTGATCCGAATCCGACACCCATCTACTTTCACACCACCCAATACAACACCCAGTTTCTCGAGTATCTGGCATTTCTCAATTCTCCACGAATCGCCTCTCGTATTCTGAATGTCCATCTGGGCAGGATGGATCATGAGAAACCCCTCGACAACGATCGTGTGGATGCACTCGTCCTCGTTCGGACGGTCTTCGAGCGGATATCCTCATTCACCAATCTTCTCGTCGTAGAGATGTCTTATTGTCCCATAGACACCTACTCTCTCAGTCAGCTTCTAGCCGTACCTCATCTCGGAAAACTATCATTGTATTGCTGCTATCTGAGGCTGGACGGCTATCCCGCCATCCCCAAATCCTTCAAGGTGACCAGTCTCAGTGTATATCCTGGCGGATCGCACTCAGCCTCAAGATATACCGACACGTGGTGGATGCGTCTCTTGCTCAGAGCAGAGGAAGTCAGTATTCTCGACGAGGCCATGTCCGCCTCGTTTATATCATTCCTTGCGTTGGTTACCTCACGTCCCTTGCATTCTTTGCGAGAGCTAGACCTGTGCGCGTTTGCGCCCGAACATCATGATTTTCAGGCAGTGCTTTGGGCCTGCCCTGCCCTTGAAAGTATTTGGATCAACACCATGTATTATTCAGTTATTTCCAACGCGATTCCTCCCATACCTTACGGCGCTGCTCCTTCGCTCACATTCATATGCGCCCCTTGGCTGTACCTCCGTATATACCTTCGGCATCCGTCCGTCCGTCGAGTTTGGATGGGAGACATTCCGCACGGCGAATGTCTCATTCGTCTTCGAGAGGTTTATACTCTCAGGCCCGAATTGACTGCCATCCGCTTCCGCCCCGAGGATCCTCTATCGACGGACGAAGTCGAGTTCGTGCTCACACACTTCCGCTCCCTCGAAAAGTTTGAGGTCTCAGTGCATCATGTGACAGAGCAGATATTTCAAGGGGTAAGTGAGACATAGCATCCGAGTGAACGGGCCGCTAAGTTTGAGTCGTTTCGGCAGATTCTGGATTTGCTTTTGACCGCAGATTTAGCACCGACGCTCCGCATGGTGTCCGTCAACTGCTGGTCGACAATAGAAACCATGCACACCCAGGCAGCTTCTGCAGAGCTTTCGTCCCGGTTGCGGCAGAAATGCCCGTTACTGGCTTCCGTACAGGTGAAAAGCGAGGAGATACAGCTCGCGTGGACGCCGGATGACACGTAGAGCATGTCTCCTGAGGATGCTGAATTTGGGGAATGACGCAGAGTACACAAGTAGATTCGGCGATCGCGACGAAGCAGCACACCATGGCTGTGCTCAAAACTTTTCGGGTTCTCCAGTGTACTCGTCCGTGTTTTCTCTGCAGTCCACTACCTGAGCATATTCATTCACTCGGACAGATCGTTGCGATCGAACACGAGGATCGGGGAAGAATATTGGATTCAAGACACATGTTGCGCAGGCGGCAGATCATGCACTCTGACTTTGTGGCTTCTCGAAATTACTTAATTCTCAGATCCTGTACTTACTTTGCTTTAGGTTTACATACAATGTCTTAGAGCGAAGATGACGTGAGAATTTGAATTGCGAGATTAGTATGAATTTCCATCCTCATGTTCTTACCAATGTCGAAGGTTATAATCTTGTCTGCCTCTTGGTTTTATTTGACACGCACCGCATTCATTCGACATCTCGGATCCCACATATGATCAAGCGCGCAGTGTGTACACGCGGTGATATGCATTTGTAGAGCATCCCGCCGCTGGATACGGTTTATCTGGAAGTACGCATTTACCACATCATCGCGAGGTTGGACGAGATCGGTATGGCAGGAATAGACGGATCGACGGTGAGTTTACTTTTTCCACCAACGACGTGCCGGCGATCTCACCAGATGATGCAGTCCGAGTCCTCTGCGAATAACATCTTGTCGAAAGAGATTGCCATTCTGAAGCTCGTCGATGCAGCAATTCCCACAGACAACCCCAAAGATGTCACCGATGATTCTGGTATTGCTCCTGAAGAAGCCCAAGATGTGATAGATAAGCTGTGGGATGTGAGTCCGGGCAAGCTGTGCATTCAAGTTCATTGTGGAATTAATCTAAACTTCTGATAGCTCTTGGGCCGCCCGAATTCCTTGTCCGAGAAGTCCAAAAAAATCAAATTATCGGTGACGGAGAACAGAACACGGAAGATATTTCCCTCAGTACTCTTTCGACTTTGTGTGAAGCTGGCCGGGCATCACAGAAAACTACCTTCTGCACTAATTCTGCAAGACGTTCAATTCATCAGTAATAAAAGTGAAGCCACCGATGGGTTCTTCGATATTCACTCAGGTCAATATAAGGGGAACAAGGTCGCTCTCAAAAGCCTTCGGACCAATTTGGGCGAGATCATCATACAGAGTGTTCGAGACGTATGTTTATGATGAAAGAGATTTCAATTGATCCACCACTAACGAGGTATCACAGGAAATGCTCGAGGAGTTCTTCCTTGATGTGATTTCGTGGAACAGATTGAGGCATACGCACATCTTACCACTGCTGGGTGTGTCCGAACATGCCGAAGAGAAGATCTGTATGGTTCTTCCTTGGGAAGATAGAGGGAATGTGAAGGACCGTATCATCAAGCTCCGCGAGAACGCAGAAATGGATGACAGCTTGCTCGTGTCTCATATACACAAATGGGTACGCGTATCGGTATTCGTGTCAATGGTCATGTCATTTCGCTGATTATTTCTTGACTAGCTGCTCCATGTTGCCCTTGGGCTTGATTACCTGCACGAGCAAAATATTGTCCACGGAAATCTGCATGGCGTAAGCCGCATTTGCCCATCATTATGGACCCGGAGGACAGTCCAGCTAAGACACAAATGGCTGTGCAGGGAAACATTCTCATTGACAAGCTAGACAATGCTCGCTTGACGGACTTCGGACTTGGGGAGATGATCGCATATGTGACACCACTCAACTTGAACCACGCACCCAAGCTCAGCGGTTTCTCGCATCGTGCTCCAGAGCTCCACTACCCTCACGCGTTTGGCAGAGATCCGTACCGGCCAACACCGAGCAGCGATGTCTATGCTTTCGCGTGTACCGCTGTTGAAGTGAGTGGTCTCTACTCTGTTGGCCGCGACGCATGAGATTAATGACAATTCGAAGCTTTACACGGACAAGCCGCCGTTTAGCGATCTGTCTCCATATCGAATCAGCACAAAGGTCGTCAACGGAGAAAGACCTCGGAGACCACTCACAGCAGAAGGAGTCGTCATGTCCAACTCCTTGTGGCATTTGACGCAACAATGCTGGGTGCAGTACCCCAAGGACCGTCCTCCAGTAAAGAACGTCGTGCGCGACATGAAAGTCATCGTCTTTGACGGACTCCAAGCTGCGTTGCAGAGTGAGATTGCTACGCATGTTAAAAGCAAAGAAGCTTTGGAAAACCAGGCCTCTTCCTATGTGAAGGAAATCGCACAACTTCAAGGCATGCTGTCGTGGCACGAGCAAGAGTTTCGGCATTTAAAGGAAGCATTTGCGCGCCAGGAGAAAGAGTTGGTAGAGATGACTGCACAGAATGTGCAGTACAGGAACGAGGCGGAGGCGATCATCGCCATCGCCGATCAGGTGAGGTTTAGTTTTCTGACGAGGTAATCTTCTGACGTATCCTGACGTATCTCACTTTCGAAAAGCTGAAACAACGCCGCGAGCGTGGGTCTCCTGCATCTATCGGGATTTCTCAGTAAAGGATCTCGAATTTGTGAAGATCAACACGTACCCGATGATACAAAACTTCAAGACCCGTTGTTGAGAACAATGCTGTGCAGAGGCCGCACAGTTCATATGAAAAATTGGGCGCGAAGCAAAACATACTGCTGGATGGTGATGGATGGCCCCTCCCTTACTGACTGGGACCGAGAGGCACAGAACTGTAGGTGGAGTGTGGAGACGGTATACAATTTTGACAAGACCCGACATCTGGGGTCGTCCGACATTGAGAGAAGCCAGGGGTGGTCAAGGAATAAGAACTCATTTGCTTATCGATCTATTAGAAGCTGGAGAGTATTCATTCTCTCTCAATGCAATATACAATATACAAGTACAGCAAGGATTTTTTTACTCTACTAGACTAGAAGACTCCTCTCGTCAGTTGATCCTCACTTGACAAACAAGATCGACGCTCACAGCTCTCGACTATAACGGTTCGATGTGTGGAGTCGGACCAACAGGCACGATCCTCTTCGGGTTCAGCTACAATTGGACACAATCAACTCGACAGTTCACCTACCGGCTGCAAGCGAGGAAAGGCGTGCGTACCATAGTGTGAGACCAATAGTAGTGCGTCTTAATGTGGTCGAAGTTGGTCGTATCTTTGAAAGCAGGATGTTTCCAGTACAATTTGCGCATCCACCTACGAAAATGTGATTGAATACGAGAAGTTCTCGTCCAAATAACCAAGGAGAAGACACGCACGAGTGAAGATTGGGGTATCCACCGCGGATGGTGCGAATGTTGGCCTTGAAGTGACCAACGTACACCGGGTCGAACCGCACCTGCAGCGCAAACCAATGTGATCAGCGTTGATCTTCTCACAGAGAAGCGATACTTGCGAGAGTGACAAAAAGCCTGACGTCTGCTTCGGTAAGAATGTTGCCAACAAGATATTCTTTGCCCTCTACGATCTTCTCAAGTCGATCTAACGACTCGAACAGCTCCGTGACAGCTTTCTCGTAAGTCTTTTGCGTGCCTGATAAACCACACTTATACACCCCATCTAGCAGACATCAGCAACACTCCTGTTACGGCAAAAGATGACGGAACGTACTGTTAACTGTATCGTATACCCATTCGTTCTGCGCGTCGATCTCTCCGCGGTGAGCCTCCGGGTATATGTCGATCTTGGCCTTCTCTGCGGGCAGTTGTTCGTTGAATTGCGAGTTGAACATGCGAATAATTTCTGAGCTTTCATTGTTCACGATCGAGTTGGTTTTCTTGTCCCAAAGGAGAGGCACGGTGAACCTGCGCGCAGTGAAGATAATATCAGTAAAAGCTGATACAGCTTAGGGTTGGAACCAAAGTTTGCAGATATCTCGACGGTGAACGCAAGTCAACTAGGTTCAAAGAGACTGATCATAACCCAGCGACCCGCCGTCCCAGATGTGTGATACTATCTTCTGCTTCATGACATCAAAACTGAATCAATCACTCACCGACCCTCATAATCAGGTGAACCCCGAAGATACACATCTTTGATATGTTGTGCTTTGAACAGCGGATCGGGCTGGGCACCAGGATAGGCATCGGTGTCGGCAAATGGCCAGCCATCCGTTCCCAACAGAGGGGAGACGACAGTCACATCTACGTGCCAGTGAAGTCAGTTGACTCGAGACTTGTGCTTATATAGAAGATATATTGCGGCGCACCGATGAGGTCTTCAAGACCCTTCAGCTGACGTGTGATGAGGGTTCTATGGGCCCATGCTGTGCGAGGTGATAGTAACAAGATGATGAGTGTATGCCGAGGGAAAGCCAGGTGGTTCCTACGTACGACAAGCCTACGAGACGTAGAGATGATACCGGCCTGTGGATCAACAGTATCAGTGCAATCATTCATGAAGTGCGGGCAGTTGAAGACTAACATGCCCATGAATTTTGGACGCACCTTTTTCCGGCTCGTACTCTCCTCCCTTCACGATCTGATTTCTGAATGAAGACGGCGGCCTCTTGAACGTCCCATCCGCTTCCGTCAGGTTCGCCCGCAATATGTCGCTCTGGTCGGTTACGTTGCGAGCCATCGCGTTGGTCAATACCTGAACTCCAAAAGTGATTCTGCAGATCGTCACTAGAGATGATCGACGAGGTCGGAGGAGATATGGAAGATGAGACCTGAGATAAAGCAAAATTGTGTTTATAATGAGGACTTCTTGAAGTCGTATGATCGTGATGTCATCATGATTGACACGTACATACAACTTGTAGTCATCCTTCCAATATTAGCAAGCAACATTACAGTCAACTGTCACGCATGCTACACCAGTTCGAGTTTATAGTAGTCTGCTATAGGGACCTCTCTGACCATCTGTAGTATAAGAAAACATGCATCAGCATCATCTTATTAGCATGGACAGCTTCAACGACTCACAACAGCCATAACAACAGGCGGTTTCTTCCACGTAGGGTCATCACCCACAACAAACTCCTTGACGGTATAAAACCCAACATGATTATAAAACGGCGTGTTCATCTCGACGTTACTGGATACGACGAAGGACGCCGTTCCCTTCGCATCAGCCTACGTCAAATCCCAAATCAATACATTGTATAAGTATGATCCTTTGACCAATGGACTTGATAGACCTCGTCTGCGAAGACTCGACAAAGCGCTGTCCCATATCCACGCCCTTGCTTGCATGGCGTAGTCGCGAGGTGGCTGAGAGCGAACATATGTTTCAACCTGTCGCCGAAGGCATCCTTGAGCGCCGCGTCCGTCTTCTGACTGAACTCTTCGAGTCTCTGTTTCGGCACGCGTCAATATCAATATGGTTGCTGAGGAAGATAGAGAGGGGGAGGGGAAAGGGGAGAAGGACTGACCCGCTTCTGTTCTGTGGTCCTGGTGAACTTGGCAAGGAATCCGGCGGATTGGATTACGAGCTTGTGGCGTCGCTTTTCGGGTTTCGCAGGGTCAGAGCTTGAAAGTACCAGAGTGAGATGAGGATTGACCTGCGCGTACATTGTGACCAATAAAGCTCACGAAAAGACGTACTAGAATATGAACGCGTCCCCGGAGTCGCAGGTCCACGCAGTTCGTTTGTCGATGAAGTTGCTGAAGATGATGGAATCAACCACGTGGCTCAATTTACTTCGCCATCGGCCAGGAGTCCCATGCTGGTCATGCAGTTCAGTAAGTCACCGGGAGTGCAGAGACGGATCATACAACCTACTTCATTCACGTACAACCACAATGGGTCCTTGACCGCAGCGCCCTTTATCGTCTTGGTAACATTGACGAGGTCCTCTGAAATACTCCGACCGTGTCACCATCTCATTTGTATGTGGCATGAGCTATGCAAACTTACCATACTTCATTCGTTGTGGAGTGGAAGAAGCTAGGCAAAGTCCATGAGCATCCTATATCCGCTCCGAACTGAGTACAGATATATACCTATCTTCTCAAACAACATAAACGGCGAGATACTATGACCAGGCATGTCCGAAGAAGCTATTACTAGTACAAATATCCTGTCCTAGGGGCCAGATGACGGGAAATGAACAATATCAAAGTAGTTTAACTCAATATAAAGGATTCAAACTCACATAGACGCTACACAGTAGCTGGCATTCACCGTCTCCGTAGCGGAAAGAAGACACGTCGTTGCCGCGCTCAGTGGTGGCGATGAGCAGTGACAGACTGACGCCTGCGATGTCTAGACAGACTGTATACAGTGTATGCACGTGGGTATCGCTGCAAACCGCGTATTGCTACCGGGACTGTATGATCGGGATGTCATTGACACTGCAAGCATCCCTGCCTACGTGGTCAATGGTACAAAACATGCAGTCTACATGCTGGTATGTTACACCAGTTCCACTTTATAGTCTGTTGTAGGGACCTCTCTGACCATCTGCAAAACACAGAACAATGCATCAGCTCCACTTTACATGAATGAGTTTAACAACTTACAACAGCAATCACCACAGGTGGTTTCTTCCACGTAGGATCATCCCCCACAACAAACTCCTTGACAGTATAAAATCCCACAGAATTATAAAATGGCGTGTTCGTCTCGACGTTGCTGGATCCGAGGTAGGACGCCGCTCCCCGCGCATCCGCCTACACGAAAACCAGATCCAGTAAGTACATATGCGAGCAAAGCTAGAGCTGACCGACCTCGTCCGCCAGGACTTTACACAGCGCCGTGCCATATCCGCGCCCTTGCTTAGCTGGCGTAGTCCCGAGGTGGTCAAGGTAGAACATATCTTTCTTCCTATCGCCTAGAGCTTCTCTGACAGCTGCATCCATCTTCTTGCTGACCTCTTCGCTCCTCTATACACGATATAAGTATCAATATCAATAAAGTGAGCGTACTTGCCAAACGAATTTGCGAAGAAACGGTGTTTAGACGAATGCGACTGACCCGTTTCTGCTCTGCAGTCCTGATAAGCCCGAACATGAACACGGCGAATTTGAGCACGAGTTTCTGGCGGCGCGTTTTGTGCTTCGCAGGGTCAGAGCTTGAAAGAAGCACCATGGTGAGAAAGGATGCCCTCAGGGTGTAAGTTCGCGCGAGACTTACTAGAACAAGTACGCGTCTCCGGCGTCGCAGGTCCACGCAGTTTGTCGCTCGATGAAGTTGCTCAGGACGAGGGAATCGAGCATGCGACTCAACTGCCTTCGCCATCGACCAGGAATCTTATGCTGCCATGCAGATTGTTCAACGGTTGGAAGTGTAAGGACGATTGATCAAGAGGCCTACTTCGTACACGTACAACGTTACTGGATCGTTGACTGAGCTGGCCTTTATCGTGTTGATAATATTGGCGAGGTCATCTGCGAAAAGGACGTCATCTTCTCGTTCGTATGTTGCTTGTAAGATGGATGCTCACCATACTTCGTTCGGTGTGGAGTCGGAGAAGCTAGGCAAAGTCCATGAGCATCTTGTATCCGAAGCTCTAAACTGAGTATAGGATACATACCTATCTTCTCAAACAACATGTACGGCGAGATATGTCCCAACATGATCGAAAAAGCCACTACAGATATCAGATATCTTGTGCTAGAAATGAAGGCAAATGAACGATCTCAACTCAATATAAACCATCCAAACTCACATTAAACGCTGCACAGTAGCTGCGGGATCATCGATCATCTTCCAATCCGTAGTCTCTGAATATCAGAAAGACACGTCGTTCACTGCGGTGGTGGTCCAGGTATCGATGGTGCCTGCGGTGATAGGTCTAGACCACCGACGTGGGTATTGATGAAAGTGAAAACGCGCATACCCCTCAGGTCGAAAAGTACATAGGACCGGGTAGACCGCAACCACCGTAATGGCAGAACAAGTCCAAAGTGCAGTTCAGTCTGCTTTGCGTTAATGCCAGTACTGGAATACACCCTGGAACATGAATTCACTAGGTTCGGCCGTCCAAGAGAAGTCACCAAAAATCGCCAAAAAACCCTGTCGACCAGTGCCTCAGCAACAAAATGCGCTTGTATACACGTTCTCACTTACCACTTCGCACTGAGTCCAAAAAGAGCTGAGGTTGAGACGACGCTGAACATGTCGCCAAAAAACGCGTCACTCACCGCCGCTTCTCACTCTTCCTCTTTTCAACCCCGTATATGAGCAAGAAAAATTACGTGGTGGTTAATGATACAAAACGTGCAGTCTACGTGCAGGCATCTTACACCAGTTCCAGTTTATAGTCTGCTATAGGGACCTCTCTAACCATCTGCAAGAAAAGTAAACATGTATCAGCAGCATCTTAACAGCACGTGAGCGGCTTCAACGACTCACAACAGCCATAACAACAGGCGGTTTCTTCCACGTAGGGTCATCCCCCACCACAATCTCCTTGACAGTATAAAACCCAATATGGTTGTAAAACGGCGTGTTCGTCTCGACGTTGCTGGATACGAGGTAGGACGCCGCTCCCCGCGCATCAGCCTACATAAAATCCCAAATGCCAAATCAGTACGTATCAGTACGATCCTTTGACCAATGGACTTGACAGACCTCGTCTGTGAAGACTCGACACAGCGCCGTGCCGTACCCGTGCCCTTGTTTGGCGGGGGCAGTCGCGAGGTNGNNNANNTNNNNCNTNTCTNTCTTCCTATCGCCAATGGCGTCCTTGATCGCCGCGTCCATCTTCTGCCTGAACTCCTTGCCTCTCTGCACACGAAGGTAGTTGTTAACTTGATTGAAGACAAACGAACTTGAAGTGAAGCAGGACTGACCTGCTTCTGTTCTGCGCTCCTGAGGAACTTGAATACGAACATGGCGCATTGCATCACGAGTTTGTGACGTCGGGTTTCGGGTTTCGCAGGGTCAGAGCTTAAGAAAAAAATGGTGAGACTGGCTCTATGTGTTCGCAAACGAGCACGAGATTTACTAAAATATGAACGCGTCTCCCGCGTCGCATGTCCACGCGGTCCGTTGGTCGATGTAGCTGCTAAAGACCAAGGAGTCGATGAATTGGCTCAACCACCTTCGCCATCGGCCAGGAGCCCGATGCTGGTCGTGCAATTCATTCAGCAAATGGGAGCGTAAATATGGCGCATGCGACCCACCTCATTGACGTACAACTCTAGCGGATCATTGGCTGTACTGGTCCTCGTCGTCTCCGTGATATTGACGAGGTCCTCTGCGATACTCCGACGTCAGCATCGTGTTTGTGAGGTTCATGCACTATGTAGACTTACTATACTTCGTTCGTTGTGGAGTCGGAGAAGCTAGGTGATCCCTTTAAGCATACTCCACTCAAAGCTCAAATGAGAACACAATACGTACCTATCTTCTCAAACAACATGAACGGCGAGATACGACCAGGCATGACTGTTGGAGTTATTGCAGGTACAAGGGTCCTAGAGATGAGAGCAAACGAACATCATCAAAGCAGATCCACTCAATGTAAAGAAATCAAACTCACATAGACGCTGCACAGTAGCTGCGGGATCGTCTCCGTAGCAGGTACTGTCAATGCCACGCTGCGGACCTGCGGTGGCGGTGATGGACTCAGGCTGGCGCCTGGAATGATCAGACTATATGCACGTGGGTATCGAAGCTTGGAAGCTTGAAGATCTAGAGAAGTGAAAGGAAACGCGCATATAACCGCTGTGCACCAGGACTGTAACAAGTTACAAGACCATGTTCTGAGGTTATTGTCAGGGATGATGAAGCAGCCGTGTATTGCGAAGAGGCCGAGGAGAGTACAATTGTGGGATGCATATGAAAACGAATACACTGGAGAGAATATGGCACTGCAACGTTGAAAGGATAAGTCATCGTGAAACCGAAGCATAGAGCACAGAAATTGAAACGGTACCGTTCGCACGCGAGCGAAACATGCCGTGCAAAGAGGGAAGAGGGTTGCACATATCTCGACGCGACATGCCAGACTGCCACTCCTGTGGCAGGACAAAACCGAAGTGTGTTCTGGGCGCGTTTCGACAATGGTGCAAGGACCAAAAAGACCAGTAGACGATGAAGGGCAACGGGTGGGCACCGGTTCGCACCCGCTAACAAGAACTACAAGGATGGGGCCGTCCAAGAGAAATCGTACACCACGGCCACGAAAAAGCACCCCTGTCAATCCGTGCATCAGCAACGAAAAAACCCCACTTGTACTTTCGCACATCCGCACTTACCACTCACACGTTTGAGTCAAAAAATGGATGAGCTCGACGCGAAAGACGCGTTATTCACCGCCGCTTGCCACTCTTCCTCTTGCCACCCCCCGCAGTCCGCACGCGATCCGCCTCCTGCGCCTGCATCTTCTCTTCCCACAACCTCTGTGCCAGCCCCCTGACGATCTCCTCCTTCATCTTGCACACCGGACACCCCGGGCCCAGCTCGCACTCCTCGTGCTCCTGCCCCTCCCGATTCATCCGAGAAGAGCGTGCACGGGGTCGGCGTTCGGCGTCGGTGGGCGGGAGGAGGGTAGCTGCGACGCACAGGACGACGACGATGCCAAAGATGACGAGCATGGAGATGGTGAACATGCGCGGGTTGATCCAGAAGGCGGTCAGCGCGACGCCGACGTAGTAGTAGGGGAGACATGGGATGATGACGTTGGACCGGATGGAAGCCCACGTCGACATTGTTATAATAAAGTGGAGGATGGGAGACGATGATAAGACTTTAATCGACTGTTGAGGAGAAGGTGGCTCCTTTTTGTGCTGGGTCGTTGCCACTCGCTTGGATCGAATGAAATAATAACACGACGGTTGTTACGCGTTATTGCTTGTTTTCTTTGTCTCTGCAAGACTCTCGATTGAAAAGGAGAGAAGTGAGAGAGATGGAGAGGAAGATGAAAGACGGTGTATAAACTCGTGTTTCCATCGCGTGCATGTCACATCGCAGATCCGTAAGCGCCTATGCATCCCCGACACTCAAAGAACCGCTGCGACATCTGTGCATTGCTATTCCAATTATCCAGTCAATAACTGGGTGTTACTCTTATGTACTGGTTGGTAGAACCCTTAGTGCTGTATAACGACGACGTCCCAAAGAACGGTGGATGCCACTCGACATTCGACCCTGGAGACGCGCCCACAAAGATTGGCGCAAGATTGACGCGTTGGTCGATAACCTCGTGTTTCCGTCGGTACCAATAGACCATACCCGGTCTACAACGACCAAAGGGAGACGAATGGAAGCAGGACGGGCGGACAAGCTACAATGCAGCGTGCATTAACATGCAGTACTGCTGCGACCAGTACGTCCGTTGCGTCATGACGTCGACACTGAGAATCGGTCTCATATCTCAGTACGTGCGTAGAGGGAGAAATGGATAGACATGCTTACATCGTCATGGAACTAGCCGATGTCATGGTGCATACATACGATACAACTCGCTCTCCACTTTATTGTGTTTGATCTCGTACAGCATCGGCAGATCTGCGGTACCAATGGCGAGCTCCGATATCGACCCCGCCTCTTTACACGGTAAGGCTATGATGACGCTGACTCGTATCTTCCGCTCGTGCGGTGAGACATCGGGCGGAAGGGTCGTGGGAGAAGTGGCGGATGGTTTTTGAATTCTGCGGGTGGCACGAGCTGAAAGTGGCTTGTACAGTCGATAAGTGGCAGTAGAGCGGGAACGTTCACCAAACATCAGCTCACCTTGATATCCTCCCACTGCTCGTACCGCTTGCTCTCTTCGACACTTCCGCTACCACCCGGCGCCACAATAACGTCCCATATCCGCGGCACCCTCACCCTTCGACGTCTGTCCCTCGGCACCGCATTCGCAGGGAACAAGTCCGGATAGTAAGTCATCGTCGCAAACTCGCCCCAGCGCGTCACGATCGTGCTCCGTCGCGTCAGCATCACGCTCGCAGTCACGCAAATCATCCCTACGACCGCGAGGATGGTGAGCGCGACGATCACGTTGGCTTGGTCGACGTTGTTGGAGGGGCGGAGGACGGAGCCGGACGGTGGAGGGTAGTCGGGGAAGGAGGAGGTCGAGACGATGCTCCCTGCGTTGGGCGTGTTCAGCTCGTAGTTGGGCGCTACGTCCACCATCCTCCCGTCGTGGTCTTCGTCCGATCAAGGGTAAAGTCGCCGCCCGTCTTCCGGATGAACAGCAAGCAGTCTTGTGGGTGGGTGGATGGTCGTGAAGGAGGAAGGGGCGGGGCAGTTCGCGAGGCATGGCAAGTGAGGTTTTGAGGCTACTAGCCTTATAGTGGCGTTCATTCAAGCGTCTCTCGGAAGTGTCAAGGGTGGGGGACGCTAGAAGCAAGGAGGCCGACAGCCTTCTGGGGTCCTCTCCCTCCTCATTTGCGACAAATGCTTCGACGAGACCTCTCCGGTACGTTCGAGGTGGAAACCAAGGCCAGGCTGATCGCGAACAGAATCCTCGTCGCTGAGAACCAAACAGCTGTTGGGTTCTATGAAAAGGGAGCTGCGCCCTAGAAGTGCACTTGTACGTACAGGAGGTCGCCCGACCTACATATCTCGGGAGATGGAGATCGGTGATTGAAGTCTTGAGGAGGAGGACTTCGATGATTTCGGACTTGATGCCTGCTGAAGTTCCGGATGGACAGCCACACGGACGTCAGACTTCAGTGAATGTGGATCCAACACATTTCGCAGACGAAACAGGGCTTGCATTTTACGATTTTTGTTTACCCTAGGCGCTCTTTATGCAAACACCTCACTGGGGGTACCAGTACTGAGTACTGAGGACGATGGAGAGTGAGACTAGTCAGGGTCCAGGGAGCACGCTCGAGAGAGCGGTAGTATGCGGCGCGTTTGCCGCTTTCGGACATCGTGCTTAGTAAGCATTAGTTTGGAGTCCTGCTCGTACTAAAGTACCTCGGGAGTCAAACTGCACTGTTCCGAGTGACTGGTATCAACTCTCTACAAGACCAGTTCTACGAGCAAATTCATAAATAGCACACATTCTCAAGACCTCATCGAGTCCAAAATATGTGCTGAACCAAATGGCGCTTACTATACTAAGGTCACGGTATTAACTAGTAAATAACCAGTATTTTGCACCCATGTAAATAATATCCGACTTTTCCCCCGAACATTATGCAGCTGCAGTGGACGTTCATCATCCTTATCGTTCGTGTTCACTCCTGAACGCGATATCTGCTCTGATTCTACTGGCGAAGTCGATATACATCGTCGTGTTCTAATCTGTAAGCTTTGCTTGCGTCTGTGCGATATCATTGACTCTACCGAAGTCTCACCTCAAGCAAGCAAGATGTCCAGCGCACAGTCTTCTATCGCCGCTTTTCTAAGGGCTTTAACGCTATCTCACCCGACACCAGACATCCCCGACTTTGACTCTGGCATCAACGCGTCCTCTGCGTGGACAGAATCTCTGCCCCTCCCCGCCGAGGGCGTCCTTCGCAGCTCCCAAGCCATCATCACCCCTAACATCAACTCCCTATCTGACGACGAGTTTGAACCGAACGACGATGAGGCGGAAGATATCCAAGATATCGAGCAACTGACTGGCCGTTTCGCGAGGGCTTTGTACGCGTTCGAAGGCAAGCCGGAGTTTCGCGAGCTGACGGACGTGCATGCGGGAGACGAGTTGGAGGTACTGAAGGAGGAAGTGGGCGATGGGTGGAGTTTGGTGAAGCATGTCGTTGAGGCCATAGGACGGAGGCCGGAAGTGGGGTTGCTACCACGCAGTTATTACACTGTAAATAACATGTCCTGTCTATCATATCATCGGTGTGTGCTGATTGTCTTCGTTCTATATTCGGTCGGCATAGTTCACGGCCGATTTCATTCAGTCTGCCGACCTTGAGCCTCCCTCTGCTGAGGGGACAAGGCGAGAAGCGTCTTCTTCGTCCATTACACCCCGAGGATCACCATTAAGACAACCTGAGCCACTTCCCATCGGCCCCCAGAACACGGGAGAGTGGCTGCCCAGTTTCCGACGCAGCCTCCTTGGTGGACGCAGTCTGAACCGGTTCTCCAACTTCGTGACCAGCGGTGCGGAGGCGTTTGTCCTGCAGGGCAACGCAGAGGACGTCTCTCCGAGCGCGTCCAGACACGAGCGGATGTCCACGACTGCGAGCGTACGGGAAGACGTGCCTGTAGAAGTCACATCGGGCGGGGAAGCAGACAGACACTACGTCGAGGCTGGCCCGGCGTGGAAGCCCAAGGTCCCACCGTTCCGTATCTTGGTGCACTCGCCTTCGAAGAGGAACTCCGGACTCTCCGGAGCGTACACCATCTACTCCGTCACATCAATGTTCGATGCGCCGCGGACGTCCGATGACACCGCAGAACCAGAAGATGAAGATGAAGAGGAGGACTCTGCTCTGGATCCTCCTCCTGCGCCTGTGCGTATCACGGTCCATAGACGGTTCTCACATTTTGTGGTTTTGCATACGGCGTTGACGAGGAGGCTGCCTGGTATTGCACTACCTCCGCTACCAGAGAAACAGTATGCAGGGAGGTTCAACGCAGATTTCGTCGAAGCCAGAAGGTGCGATCTGGAGCGGTATCTGAGTCGCGTGGTAAGGCATCCTATTGCCCGGTATGCGGAGGTCTTGACGTTCTTCCTTGGATGCGATAGCGATCTGGTGAGCGACTCGTGTCAGGTGTGAACGCTATCGTGAAGATTGACCGCGCCGTTTGTGTAGGAATGGAAGAAGCAGTATCCGTTGTACCTCGAATTGCCTCCCGCCGGCCCTGTCTTCTTCGCCAACGTCTTCCATCCGGCATTCAACCTCGATCACGAAGAGGCGACCGCGGTCGTGGACAAGTTCGTCGCGCACACCCGTTCGGTCGGCAAAGGCGTCCAAGGCCTTCGCAGCATATTCACCAATGTTCGGGAGGCGAGCATAGGTCAGTCAGTTCTCTCCTCGTCGCGCCTTGTCACCAATAGAAAAGGATGCGAATCCGATGCACAGAGATGAGCAAGGCACAGCGACTGGTATCATATTCTTTGCTATCTCTGTTCACGTCCAAACCTCTTGCTTCCGCGCCGACGACCGGAGTAGACTCAGACGAAGAAGAAGACGATAGGAAATTGAAGGGCCACATGAACGACGACAGGGCGTGGTGCTGGCGCGACTCTTGTGAAGGTATGTTTCACCGTTGCGTCGCCCATCCGATAGTCGAACCTCTCACTCATTAATTCGTGATTCGCTTGGGCAGATTGTCTGAAACTGACAAAAGCGATGCAGAAGACCACGGAAGTCTTGCAGGGCGTGGCAGACTTGTATGACGATCATGTTCGTCCGATCAGATCTATCGCTGCGTGTGGGTATTGATTGTAGTGGTGTTATGACTCCTCTTATAGGCACGAAGAACCCAGCTGGTCACACACGAAGCCCTGAAAAGCGTCGCACACCCCGCGTCGCTGTATGCGGTATGTGTCTCCCCCATTGTGGTGTTCGGGCCCTGAATATGTGGCGGACAGGGTGTGGTGGAGACGCATAGATCCACTTTATCACGGTACAACGAAGCTACTCTCCATGGAGCGGTACGTCCAACCGACTTCATCTCACGAAAGCATAAATCGAATGTCATATTTTGCAGGAGAACGAGGAGATGGCCGCCCGGTGTGAAACTGTTCTGAACACTACGATGGCAGAGATAGAGACCTACCATACCCAGAAGCTCGAAGATTTCCAGGGTTTGACAAAAGGCTATCTCGACGACGAGATTGCGTTCTACGAGCAGGTGATTTATACCTTTTGTCTTTCAGACGTCGTTAGCGCCTCATGCTGATCGCTGACCACATTCTTGTCTGCAGGTCTTGTCCCGCTTGAAAGTCGCCCGACGGACCTTTGATGCACCGCAGTACGATCAGCTCGCGCAATCTCCCCGCCAGCCATCGATATACGAGCGCGAGCTCGAGCAACCGCGACTGAATCCACCCTTGCTCACGCAGCCGTGCCCCCATGTCTTCGACTCTGCACCGATGCGCCCGGTGAGCGTCGCCATCCAGGAAGGCGTGGGCATGCTGATTGGCTCGCCGACGAGAGCGAGTATGTTTGGCAAGTTTTGGTAATTCCTTGATTCCTTTTCTTCTTAGATCGGGTGGACAATTTTGCATGGATTAGAACTGGAACTGGAACTCTTGATCGGAACGTATACGCAGCAAACTGTACATTACGGTGTACGAATGCACTCCCACATCATATTCTGAACATTTTTTTGAAAACATGTCACCGCCTCCTCCTGGCGTAGTAACATTCGACAAAAGAAGCACACCTGTCACTTTCAACTCATCTGACTCGTACTCGTGGAGATGTGTAGATCACGAACGGGCCCTTGAAGATCTGACATTGGCAGATCTGACACCCCCCATCCCACTCAAGCTCCCACATCGATCTGTCCGAGTCTCTCCTCTCACCCCGGTGAGTTATGACAGGTACGTGCGCATGCATACAGCTTGCCATTTTCCGCAGTCTGTTTCACTGTGAATTGTGTACCCCCCTCTTGACAGGTAGCAACATGTTCAACGTCCGGGCTGTCCATATTCCCAGAGTTCACATGCATGAGCATGGTATAAGAAGAGGCACCAGCGTCGTTTTTCGTCAGCTGCACGTTAGCGTTAGCCGGTGTCGTCTTTCAGGTGCCTTGACTGAACATGTCATACAGTGGCGAATCGCCTGACTTCGTCTATCTCGTTGATCTTGAAATGTACGTCCACCCGTTTGTGTGTCGTTGTCGGTCCTGGTTCGTTGACGCTCTCGAATGCTGCAGCATCGTCGCCAACCGTGCTCATGTTGCAGCAGCCGGTGAGTTTCTACCGCAAGGATCAGTGTTCATACCGAATGAATTTACCCCTCGTAGCTTTGTTCGTCTACGACACGCTCCTTACGTTCCCTCAAGAAGTCAATCATGTCTGGGGTCGCCAATTCTCTGGGACCACGTTGTTGTACTTCGTGAATCGGTACTGCTTGCTCGCGCAAAAGGTCTTGATTATCTTGGAAGTTTTCCCGTGGCAGTCGATATCAGCTAGGGTAAGCACGCCACCACAGCGATTCTACTATACCTTCTAACTTTCCATGGATCCGTAAATGCAGAGGTCGCGTACAATCCTATCTTCCAAGATACAAATTACTGAAATTTCCGCACTCATGATAGCTGCACCGTGGTATCATGGTTGAACGAGATCCTCATTGTGATCACATTTCTGGTGATTTCGGGTGAGTCGTCCGGCTGCGAGTCTAAACTTAGGTCCATAAATCTCATAAAGGTCTAGCATTCTTCGCGCTGCGCGTGTATGCTATACTAGACCGCCGATGGGCTTTAGCCGTCGTGATATTCGTCATTGGGTCTGTGTTACCCACAATTGGCCTCGTACGTTCTTTTTCACTTAGTCCGAGTCGTTCTGCGCCTCACCTCTCCGCAATAGTATCAGCAAGCGACCATAACCTCGACAATTATCCATGCCCCAGTTCTTGGCTTTGTGATCTGCAACGACAATAGTACCATTCCTGTTGGCACTTACAGCATGTAAGCATCGTATATATCACGATCGTACTTGACATTCACTGATACTGTACACTAGATGCACGTCTTTCTCATTGTTGTTATTTTGACAAGCATACTCGTCTGACACGAGTGATTGTTTTCAGTGGCGACGACGTGTCGCGTGGCTACAGCAGCGTCAGACCTGCTGGTCCTCATCGTCACTCTGACGAAGACGTTTAAAATCAGGAGGATGGCGTCGGAACACAACGTCCGCACACCTTTGATTAGCCTCCTTCTGCGAGATGGTTCGTTCGTCTTTTTGACTTCTCTGTGTTGTTAATTTCACTCATTGATGCTACTCGCTCACAGGATCACTGTATTTCGCGTCAGTGACCCTAGTTGTACGCTAAACACTGTGGCTCTGCTGAACGTCCTCATATCAGCGCCATATTCACTTTCAACCTCGCAGATATCATCTTGCTACAAGTGATTGTACGTCCTTGCCCTTGTCCGTCTTCGCTATCGTCGACGATTATCTAAACATCGTCCACAGGCCTTTGGTGCAGTCGCAGATTTCGTCACAACGTCTGTCTCTTTCCTGTCGCGCCCGTCAAGATATCTGACATGAATCTATTTATTAACAGCCTCAGTGTCATCCTTATCTCCCGCTTCATGCTGAACCTTCGAGATTTCTATATTTCCGACTCAGAAGCCAGTGGAAGCTCTCGCACTGAGTTTTCTTCTGTCCGTTTTACGGATGTGCTGGTAGGGACGCTGGGTGCACCGTTGGTGCACGGAGAACCCGAGAACGATCAGGAGAGAGAAGGGATGCGTCAACGTGAATCGGTGTTGCAAGAGTTTGTTCAGGGATCGTCTTCTGCCTGATATTTTGGGGTGGAATAAGGACGGATGTTCGGACTTGGACTGTCTCGTACTACGGACTATGTTGACGAATATTTGTGGGTATTGTAGTGTAGTGGTGTTCCCAAAACGGTTGTACCAGGTTTATCTCTTGTCGATACAACGTCCATCGAACTTTCGTTTTTTGCAGGCAAAGCCGCCTCCAATCGGATGTGACAACTTTGGCACTGATGCGCGCAGAAGGTAAATTGGATATGGATTGTCGATCTTCGCACACGCTACAAATACAACGTAGTCTTCTTGACGTTTCATGTCTTTTCAGTATGAAGACGGATGTACCAACATTGTCTATACGAACAGCAATGCAGGAAGTCAGATCAGTAGTACAACTAGCAAGGGATAGAGACGTACCCCTCCATCAATCAACACCGTTTCTCCGTTCACAAACCAATTCCCCACGAGGAATAATGCCAACGAACCCATGTCCTTGTTCGATCCACCGACGTTAGCAGGACCGCCAAGAGAGACGGGTAGCTGATCAGCAGGAAAGGCGAATGTGTAGTCCTTTTTATCGTTATGCGAGACACCGAGCTCGTCGATGGTACCAGGTGTTGACATGTCAGTGACAAACAGGCCTTGGGTAAATGAAGATAAGACACTAACGTACACAAGTAAGAGAACACATACCTGGCGCAATGCCATTGACTCGTATCCCCAGTGGGATTAACTCGTGTGCCAGAGAAGCCGTTGCATGTCCAATTGCGCTTTTGGAAAATATGTATGGGAACGAAGATCCGCCCGTAGCCGGGTCTTTCGTCCAACCGTTCATACTACTTGTCATGATGATCTGCGGCGCGAATTTACGCCCTCCAGAACCGAACTGGTTTTGTGTCTTCCATGCCTCGAGCAAAGGAAGGAAAGTGAAAGTCAGCCAGTAGGGTCCGATGGCATTGACATTGATGTTGTCGGTGAAAGCTTGCTCCGGGACCTCGTCGTAGTAGGCTTTCACGAAGTCCGCAGCGGAGGTAGAAGTTGGCTTTTTGAATCTACCTAACAGGACGCTGAAGGATACATGTCGGTAAATTCCAAGGTCTCATGATTGATCCTGAGATGAGCACGCACCCTGCATTGTTGAAAAGGACTGTGATATATGGCGTGCGTTTGCCGACTTCGTCAGCGAGACGCTTGGCTTCGGACTGCGACGATGAGAAACTCAGCTTTGGTGTGCCTCGGAACAGTATACTGTACCCACCTTTTTGCTGACATCCCCTTCAATTCCGTACATCCTGCCTTTGCATTCTGATTTCTCAGCTGCTTGGTTGTACACTGAAGCGATTCTATCGAGGACACCAAGATATCAGCAATAGATTCAAAGCGCGTGTTGATGCTCACCTGTCGAGTTCCGCTTGAACCAGGCCTATGATATATACCGTTGCGCCATTAGAAACAAGGGTGGTGGCGATCATGAGTCCGATCCCTGACCCTCCACCGGTAACAACAGCGACGACGCCTGACATATCGAAGAGACTGCCAGCGTTCAGCTGGTCGAGGATCTTTTCGGCCATGCTTCAAGCTTGAGTGGGATGGCGAGTCGATAATTGGATGTGAGAATATGATAAACTACCGGTTCTCCGAGTCTCTTATATATCTACTCACTTTAGCTGAACGTCATTGCCGTAGCCAATGTATATTCATAATCCGGCAATCCTCATCCGATAAAGGCTCCGTGAACGGCTTTCACGGTTATCTTCAGGCGACGAGACATGGGGCAGCGTAAAATATGGCGTAACACGTCTGTGTGATCGAAGAGCATAAACAACGGCCTGGCACGGTCGCGCAGAACCTTGCCAAGGCCAATAGGCCGGTTCAGCGGCCCGCTCCGGACCTCCGACCTCAGAGCTTATATCATTTATGATTTGATTATTATTATTTACTATTATTTACTATATATAGTTTACATATGTTAACTAAAGATAACTCCCGTTACCAGCATTTGTCAATACTATTTCCTTGTTCCCGACCACCACCTTATTTCGTTGTACTTCTGCCTGAAAGTCAAGAAACGAGCAGAGTGTCCTGGCCGCTGTGGCCTAGATGTCAACGCTGAGCAAAGACGATCAAGAAGCCCTCCGTTTGCTGGTTCAATACGTGGCCAGGGCCTTCTATGAACCCAAATTCACGATTGTCTTGGACCAGCTGGTGCGACACCCGGTGTAAGTACCTAACACGAATCTCTTTCGCAGAGACAACCAGGTGGCTGAAGCTGTAGATGCTTTGTGTTCCTGTGTCTAAAGTCTCAAGGATGACGACCTCGCGGGGAGGATGGGGTTGCAGCTGAAAGAACTGAATAAGGTCATGGCGGTGCTAGAGAACGACAAACTGGTCCGCATGTCAGTATTGCCCTTTTCCCTCATATGTACTATAGTTTCGACCCTCTGTGTTGATGGGATGAACAGCTACCGCCAGAACGAGCTCAAGGAAGGCGCACAGCGGTCCGTTGGGAGACAATACTACTACATTGATTACCAGCACTTTTGCAATGTCGTGAAGTGGCGCGTGGCGGAGATGTACCGAAGGATCGACCACACACTGCGGAATGTTAGCTGCTTACGTTTGTCGTCCGTTTGAATAGAGTGACTGACTGGTGCGTTGTAGGAACTCGATAACAAAGGGTACATATGTCCGCAGTGCGGTAAGTCGTTCTCGCCGCTCGAGGCTGACAAGGTCATGGATTTCATAGCAGGCACCTTCAACTGTGATGTGTGTCATGCGGAATTGGTGGACAATGAAAACGCAGAGAGCGTGCGGGGGAGCAAAGATCGTATGCAACGGTTTAACAGGCAAATGCAGTTTATTCGGGAGGGTTTACGCAAGACCGAAGACATGCTGCTTCCTGCGTACGTTCATCTTCCTATCAGAAGTCCTTCTCAAGCTAAATCAGATTTCTAGGTTCGACGTTGCTCAGTGGATTAAGACGCATATTATTGACGTCGAGCGGGCCAAAGCTGCCGCTCAGTCAGGGGGTCTCAAAATCGCTGGAGAGGGCGGTCTTCTCAAACACGAGGACTCCATTGGCATTGTTCTCTCTGTCGACAAGGATGAGGCTACCCAAAGATTGGAGAGAGACATGGAAGCGGCCGCGAAACGACAACAAAACGTGTTACCAGCGTGGCACTTGAAGAGTACCATTTCAGGTGATCTTACTGCGTTGGGAATACGCGAGAATGCAATTCGGGCGCAGGAGGTAGCGAACTCGGACGGGTCGGCGGCAGCAGCAGATAAGCTGCCTAGTACGAGTTCGAACGATGCTATCCTGAGGGGATTAAGTAATGGCAACGGGGACGTCAATGGGGACGTCAAGCCTCACGTTCCTCAAGTGGACGATGTGGATTGTGAGAATATCCACGTGTCCTATATTTGAGCCAAAGCTAACGTTTCTCAGACTTTGACCATTACTACGCGTCGCTTGCGGCCTCTGCCGCGCCTTCTGCTCAGGATACCCCACGATTGCCTGATCTTGGCAACGAGTTCGGCGAAGAGGAGGACGTCAAACCGTCGGTCGAATACCTGGAATCACTCAACGGTTATCGGAAGAGGTCCAGATCAGCGGAGGATATTGGAGAGGGGAGTGGGCCAATCAAAACACCTCGAACTACGAATGGCACTCCGGAGAAGAACGGTGCATCTGCCTCCATTCCTGTTGATGTGGACATGGCTGTAGCTGAGGCGGTTGCTGAAGAGGCAGCGGCGAATACTGGGGATGATCCCGCGGTTCATGGTACGCAACTCTTCTTCGTACTCGCTTTATACACCCACTGATATTCGCATATCTAGTCAATGGTACCCTTATACCGCTGTCACAGGTTACAGAGGAGCACCAAGAGCTGATGACACCGGAAGAGTACACGGCGTACTACGAGATTTTGTCTAAATGAACAGCTACGCGTGCNATCACGATGTTGTTCTTGAAAGGCTATGGACCTGCTACTTGTATAGCATAGAGTAATTTTGTACCAATTTGTTGTACTTANGCTAATATATGAGAAAGGCTTCNGCCACATCTACATGTACAGTATGCGATGTTTACTGGGCNGTCGGGCGCTTTNGNGCGCGTCAGTTCGCACTCTTCGACACGTACTACGTAACGATACGCTAAAAATTTTTTGAATCAAAGTTCACTGGCACTCCGTGTTCTATCTTGCCGTCCTTGTTGCTTATCCACTACATTTACNTTGNCCTAAAGCTTGCCGCATGTCATCACAGTCGNAAGTCCATGGCGTCGCTTGCAGATGAATTGGCACCTTCAGAGATATGGGATCTGGTCAAAGTGCTGAGCGACAAGCTCAAAGCTACCAGAGATCAACTGCGGGTCATCCAAGTGGTAAGTTGTTACCCCTCCNTNATGGTTTTGTGTGCTCACCGCTCATCATGTTTTGCTACTATCTACGCGTGCTACTTCGAATCGTGGCAGGAAAAAGAGGAGCTCCAAGGTATGNCTTGTTCATATCTTGTTCACCGAGCNTTTGATTGATTGCTTGAAGGGAGGCTCGACGAAGTTGACTCTGCGACTGTCTCGAATGAAAATGACACGGGATGTGATACAGCATCGTGCTCCGTAAGTTGATCACTTCCGCCTACGTACACAACTCCTGACATCGCTGTCAGTCCGCCGCTAAGGTAAAGGAACTGAAGANNAAAGTGAAGATGATGAGAAAAGAGCATCTCGAACAACTAACAGAACGAGTAAGCTGCAGAACATGNATTNAGTAAATCGTGCTGATTTGATGGTGNATTCCAGGATCAACGAATCGATGACCTGCAACGCCAGGTGACATCCGAAGGTACCGTTGAAGTCGAGCACCCTGAAGCAGCAGTAGTCCTTCAAACAGTATGTATTATATTGTACCTTGTTGACGATTCAGCAGCTCAATCCGAGATAAGTCTCTGCCGAGTACAATGCTACAGACGCATCGAACAGCTAGTCCAGCTCGACCTGTCCAAGAGACATTAGAGGAAGTGACTATCATCAAGTCAGAAGCTCGAGGCTTGGAACGACGATCGAATACGCCTGCGAGAGCGGAATCTGAGGAAGTGGTTATCGTTAAAGAAGAAGGGACAATATCCAAGTCACTGCCAAAGCTCCCTAATTGGACATCGCTACGACCATGTCTCCGCACTGCTCATAGACTAGAGGACACTACGTCGTCTATCCCACCGGTGTGTCAACTCTTTTCCTCTAGATGGTTCCTTTATCTGAGCTGCCACTCCCCTGCCACAGAATGTACTACGTCTGAGGTTCGTGCTCTCACATCCACTGTCTTAGATACACGCTTACCCCCGATGTCACAGCAAAGCTGAAGAGCCTTTGTACTGTCATACTCACATATTGTGGAAAAACGATGTTCCCCAGGAAGCGTACCTCATTCGGCCGAGTCATCTGTACAATCACCTGGAATTAGGTGGTCGACGATGGACCAAAAATCGCGACTTGGATAATTATGCCCGCGGTCGCTCGCGAGAGATATTCTATCTCACGGACCATCATGTCCACTATGCGGGTACATATATCTGTGATGATGTCAAGGCAATAAAGCAAGCTGATTACGGCGTGATCGTGCCCGGTACGGTACGTAAACAACTTTGTTTTTCGGACAATGACATCCTCAGGCGTCCTCGTTGACCTGTTGTGCTCATCACACAGATCTCACAAGAGATGCAGCTCCAAAGCCTCATTCATAGTTTGGCACTTTCTCCGGCGCAGAGGGCACAAGCTCATGATACTGTATACGACGATTATACGAGAGGACACAGGAAGCTTTACTGCGTCACCTTTCGTTTCACCAGCTTCAATGAGAGGTTGTACCAAGAGCTCGTGGCCCTATACACACGGACGTACCCAAACGACGCGGCGCTGGACATGAACAGCCTCAAACGAAAACACTCTGAAGGGAGCGCAGCGAGTTCATACTCTAATAGGAGGAGGACAACGGTGGCGCTATAGGCCATTACGACGCGTTGATTCATTCATCTTGCAACAAATGCACATAGTATATAGATGTGTATGAGCTTGAAGAATCTCGATTGTATCGGCGACGTTGGACGTTCGATGCCATTGAATCCCTACAGTTCAAGAGCAAGCTGCAGTCAAGGTTGAGTCAGAGGACCAACATAACCAAATAGATACAAACAATCCGGCTCGGTCTGATCCTGACGATGATCATGAGCGCTGAGCTCCGTGAGCCGTTCTTCCTATGCAACGCCTCGACACAAAACAATAACTATTGCGTATGCGTCATAAGGCTGGTCATCTCATTCACGTATATGTTGTAAGCTCAAGTGCATCCGAGTGTCTTGTGCCGCAGATCTCGTCATAGTAAATAGTTGACACGCCAACCATGCCAACCATGACCCGGATGCCATTCTGGTCATCTATTGTAAGTACTTATTCGTCCAACAACACTCTTACACAGCCACTGATACCAACCAGATTTGTTGACACAGATTCCGGAATGTTGAACAACAGGTTCACACTGATTTTGTTATGCTGACTCGATACTGTCAAAATTCCCTTCTTTACACTGAGGTTAGTCTTCACACATAGCCCACTTTATCCTCGAGCAACGTTAACACAACATGCAGGGTCTGTGGTGGACAAACTCCGTCTGAAGGATGCAGAAGGCAAGGGCTGGAGTATCCCAGTGGATGAACTGAGTCCCGTAAGTTGTCCAGCAGTCTCTGTCGTACTGTAAAGCTCAAATAATGAACGACCTTCTAAAGGATGTCCCCACGACATTCGTCATCTCCAACAACACAATGTACCAGCAGCCTATGATCGATGCCTTTGCTTCAAGACACCTGTCCTCGCCAACCCCTTCCTCACCCGCACCACACGATCTGGGCTCGCGTCCCGACAGGCGGGATCCATTCGATCGGACACCAGCTCCGTGAGACATACGGATTCATCATCAGCTTCTTTCATGACCTTCAGCGGTACACGTTCGCAGGTCGCAACGCCCTCCACCACCACACCTCCCGGATCCGAGTCGTCCACCCCTGCCAGACGACATGCGGGATCGTTCACTTCGTCGACGGTCCGTCCATTCATCCCAGCAAGCGATGCGGGTTCCTGTTGCCATTTCGACGTTGACACCGGCGACCGCCATCGACACGGCACCCTCGCTCTTGGACCTAGAGACGAGGCAGGCAATCGAGGGTCTCTCGATTTTCAGCGCCTATGTCGGGGACACATTACGCACAATCAGGTGATTGGTCGTAGCGTGTTTCCGTCCTCGTGCGCTGCAGTCAGAGAGGACATTGGCTTACTTTTCGTGCTGGGACTCCTAGGAGGAACCTATCGACACGAGGCTTTTGTCGTAGCAATCGTGATTCGTATTCTTTGGTACTTGTACATAGATGTCTCGAGCATTGTGATTGTATTCCCATATTGCTTTGAAACTCCCAGTTTCGAAAAAGTAGGCAATATCACGCTTCAGTCTTTTCCATTTTCGCGGGCTACATTGGACAAATTTGCCTGCGCTCCGCGCAGGCAAATTTTCGTAGTCACGAGCGAGAGATTGCGTTCAAGAAGTTGCAGTGTGGTGCCACCACTGGTATAAAAGCGGGCAATATCACGATGTCACTTCTTGGTGATATCATGGTCGACCTCGGACCTCCTCCCCATACCTGCGACCGCTTCCCACTAACGAACACCTCGCACCGTATCGGTCCACACCAACCACTTTTCACTCCCGCTGCTACATGTAGCGCGGCGAGGCATGTCGCCTTATACTCACGCCACTCTTTCTTTCCTGTCTCTTTTTGCCTTAGGCTTATAGCGGAGCGTGCATAAACGGTTGTTGGGACACGCTGGCTTACCTGTTGACTCCACTGGCATCCGTTTACGTTGTGATGGGGAGGGGGGATGACACCATTGCATATGTCTCGTAGTATCTGTTCTATGCTTTTCACTTGGTCTTTCCCTCCTCTCGCCGGCACTCAAACAGCTACCAGGCTCCAGTGTCGATTATTGGCCGTACCGAGATATGTAAACATAGGACCCTACGTCCTCTAGCACAATGGATTGGAACCAAAAAAAAGAAAGAAAATATCATGATGACGCGTACCTTGTCTAACTTTGCAACCACGTCGCAAACGGCATGTCTCTCGGAATGGTCGCGGTGCTCCCGGTCGTGTGTACGCGTCAAGTTGGAGGAGTCGAACTGTCGAAGCCTTCCTTCAGGCCCTTCCTTGAGTTCAAGTTAGAGAGTTTCAGAGCGCCACACTGGGTCATAACATTGCATTTATGTCCAATACGGGCCGTCAAAGCCAGCAGATACCGCCAGGGTCGGCGTTACCCAGTGCGACATCTTGAACATTATAGTAATTTATACCGTCCATCTTTCGTTTCAACCATCTACGCAAAAAACTTATCACCCCAATCTCCACTCGCAACGCTACAACTATCAATCCGTTCAATTCTGGAGTGAATGACGCGACGAATTCTGCCGACGTCGGTGCCAGGTAGCGCCTTTGACTCCTGAGTCTGTACGCTGTTGTGAATTACGCTCACTCATCACTAATAGACGAAACATCCTCGCATCGAGACCGAGTCATATGGTAGTGATTCGAACCTTGCGCAGCAGCGTTTTCCGATTCTTAAGACTCAAGACTCAGAGGCCGTTGTTCGAGGATTTGAGGAATTAGGATGGCCACCGACGCGTCCAACGACGAGATACTCTCCGAAGCGACGCTCCCATGTGGTCGTAAACTACGCAACAGGCTCGTCAAGGTGCGTCGCTGTCACCTTGCTCACCTCACCTTCAAATAGATTCTGAGTCCTATCGCAGGTCGCTCTCTACGAACATCTCGCGACCTTCCATGGTGGGCCCCCGAACGCTATGCACCACGCGCTGTACGCGTGCTGGGCAACAGGCGGGTGGGGCATGATCATCACGGGCAACGTCCAAGTCGCGTCCGACCAGCTCGGCCTGGGGCGCGACGTCGTTGTCCCCGCGGACATCTCCCCGTCCTCGCCGACTTTGCACCCGTTCGTCAGGTGGGCGGAACTCATACATGGGCTTGGGGTGGGCGGTGAAGGGAAAGCAAGGAACGGTGGTGGAGAAAAGGCGGAGACGGAACCGGGGACGCTAGCGATCATGCAGATCGTGCACACCGGCAGGCAGTCCCCCAATTTTCTTGGTGGGCGCGCTCTGTTCGTACCCCCCAAAGCCCCGAGCGCCGGTCCCGATGGGCTTGAAGACGCAGCGAGGGTTGGTGTCGTCGTTGAACAACCTGCTGTTCCAAACCCCGAGGGAGATGAGTGTAAGGGACGTGGAGGACGCGGTAGCGGGGTTCGTGAAGGCTGCGCAGCTTGCGGCGAGGACGGGGTTCGATGGGGTGCAGATACATGCTGCGCATGGATGTGAGTGTCTCCCTCTGGTTTGCTCAGGTTCTCGTAGGGGAGAAATTCTGATGTTTGTCTTGGTAGACCTCATATGCCAGTTTATGTCACAACAGGTACACACCACCGCACTTCCTTCCACACCATAACACTTCTCTCTGACACTTCTTCCTCACCTAGGCCAATATCCGCACAGATGAATACTCCTCACGTACCAACCCCCTGCTCTTCCTCCACCGGATTGTCACCGCCATCCGCCTCCCTGGCGTCGTCCCCGCGGACTTCGTCCTAGGCATCAAGCTCAACGCGGCGGACTACGTGGACACCGCCGCGGGTATCGTCGCGAGCGAGGACCGCGCGTTGGAGCACTTGCAGGCCATTGCAGGGTGGGGTCTCCTCGACTTCATAGAGGTTAGTGGAGGTGATTATGATAGTCCAGGTGAGTCGTGTCTAGTACAGGTTGATTAGGTTGAGGATGAGGGTTTGACGAGATTGGCGCACCCAGATTTCTTGTTAGGAGGCTCCCAATCCCGCCGTCAAGCTATCTTCGAGGGGTTCTCCAAACGCGCGATGCAAACACTCGCTACTGATGACCCCAACCAAACCCCAAGCAACAAAAAACGACCGCTGATCATCCTGACAGGCGGTCTGACCACGCCCGAGTTCATGCGCTCCGCCCTGGCACACAAACACACCGACCTCCTCGGAATCGGGCGCAGCGCCGTCACGCACCCTGACCTCCCGCACCAACTCTCCTCCACCGCTCCACTCACTTCTTCCTTCCCACTCTTCTCCCCCAACCCCAACCCTGCGTTGTCACTCCCACCACTCCACGCAATCGAACACGCCCTCGTCGGGTTGTTATTAACACTCTGGGACCTGCTCCCTGTGAGCGTGCAGCCGACGATCCCGAACCTGATAGGTGCAGGGACCGAGACGTCGCGGTATGGCGTGCTGATGCGCGCGCTAGCGAGGGGGGAGGAGCGGAGGTGTTATGTTGGGTATCCCGTGGTGTCCTTGGTGCGGTATTGGTTGTATCGGGCGCCTGGTGAAGAGGGTGAGGAGGGGCAGGCGTTGCTGAGCGTGGCCGTGGGCGTAGTAGGATTGGTAGGATTGGCTGTGGTGAGAGTCGTGGGTCAGGTGGGTGGGTTGTGGTAGGGATCCGACGGCGATTGTGATTGCTTGTGGCCGGAAGGGCTTGGTACAGACGGCTGTATCTTCCCGCGGAAAGTGTACCACTTCTTGTGTTTGTTCACTCCGTCTACAGAATTGTGACTGCTAAGTATATGTATCGCGGTGCTGGTGAGGGTCTCCAACGTATATGTCGTTACAGCTGTTTAGCTTTTCATGTACGATTCTATGACATCCCGCCGCCACTGCTCCAACCCCGCATGCAGTAGCGCCTCACATTGCTCCTCCTTCAACTTGTCCACGTCCACATTATTGTTGTTCTTGATCGTTTCCTGCACCATATACAACATCCTCTCCGGCTTCTCCATCTCCACGTCCCTTTCCGCGTCGCTTCTCCCGCCCTCCAAGAGAGCCCTTTCCAAAATCGTGTTTGTTTCCTTCCATTGAACACCCGAGCCCGACGGCCCAGGTTCATCATACTCGACGTGACGACGCTTCCTTGAGCCGTCATCATCGACGTTTATGTCGAGCCATGCGCCTACGTGCCTCATGTGATTAGTTTCAGAACCTGTGAAGAAACAGTCAACTGGAGCCTCCGGGTCCTGAGTATTTTTGATAGCATACCTCGAAGATGTACTGGGCAATCGTCAGAAGCGGGTCCTATACCGGTTAGTTTACAATGCCATGAATCACGATAAACACAACTCACCTCGGTCAAACTCATGGATGTAGTTTGTATCTCTTCATTTGGAGTATCTTCGTCAGTACTTCCTGCGACGGCGGAGCCAGTTTCCAGCGACAAGGGATCATCATCTGCTATGTCTTCAAAGGAAAGATCCATACTCATAACATCTTTCTCGCCAGGTCCCAGTCCATGTGGCCCGGCACCCGCTTTTATCACCTTCGGGAGGAGCTTGATCCTCCTAACTATACGGTAACCCCACATGAATACACACTGCCTATATGGCAGAGGCTCGGTGTTGTGACCCGATTCTTGATGTGTACTTCCCGGTGCGACATTGGGCTCCGGCGTCTCCTGTGGGCCCCAGTTCTCGTACACTGTATCGCCATGATCCCCATGCTGATACACCCATACTTGCGACAGAGGCGCCAGCATCGAACGATATCGCAAGATCATTTCCAGTTTGCGAGAACGCCAGCATGGTGAAGTCTGCAGTCATACCGCAGCCTGAAACAAGGACAATATCTTCAACAGTGACGTCATGGCCCCGACTGCGAGCAAATGCTTCCCAAGACCTGAAATTGGCGATGATGTAGTCGTGGAAGTATGAGAGACGTTCAGCGCTCAGCATCGTATCGACGTGTCTGGTGTTTTGTCATGAGGATAGCTCCCCGGTTCGTGCTGGACCTGAAGCTCAGATTACCAACAGCGGATACCGAGGATGTCGGACTACAAAGTGAAGCCACGTGAGTACCTATGGTATCCTACGAGTCAGAAAAGGATAATTACATGTTCAGAGAAACGCCAGCTTCACCACCAGACACCTTAACACTGGCAGTGGCGAGAGGGCCGGGTTTGCGTGGTTCTGAGCGGCCGATCACGATGGGTAGTGGGTCAAGAGGACGGAAGTCTTCGGGGACATCACGTCCTAGGACGCGATCACCAAGTGCGCATCCTGCGCTGAAGAGGCGATGGAATTGTCTCCCTCGTATGTATCCAACGTCCCCGATATTGACTTGATCGTAGCAGTGTAAAGGTGCCGGTTGCCTGACAATGTCGTGAATGACTGTGTCTGTGGAGGTGTGGTTGCCATACCACAATGGGATTCCGAAGCCTGGTGGGTACATTTGGCTATGGATGCACAATGAGTACCAGAATCGTACGAGCTTGGGTCGTAGACGAAGACCTACTCAGCATAGATTTGATAATCAGGGATTGGGCGCTTGAGTCGTTTGAAAGAAAACATTTCAGAAGAATGTCTACAGAGGAGAGGCTGGCTATGAAGGAGAGGCTGGCTGTGAAGAAGAGGCTGGCTGTGAAGAAGAGGCTAGCTTTTGTATAAATATCAGTGCGTCTGCCAGGCTGTGCAGTCTGAGAAGAACGCGACGCACAGCTTGGATCGCCGTGACACAGTCATGATGCGCGTCGAGAACACGATTACTTGGACGGACGTCTTTGTACGGTTGCAGATATGCTTGTTTGCTGAACATATGACTATTCAGTCATGACCATACTCGCTTATCGTTAGCCACTGTCGTATCCGAAAGGTCCAGCTTGAACACTTGTCCAACCCTCGACTGGATGTACGGTCCAATCATTTACGGTCCTGTGCTGTGTATAGACATCTTCGCGATCTACAGGTTCTATGATTCTCATAGGCTGTGATGCAGCCGATAAGTATAGTGATAGATAGTGACAGGGCGGCTTAACTTTATATGTCGACATTTGGTCGGCATTGCAGGAGTGAATACCTGACTGTCAGCAGAGGGAAGTCCATTATGTGCGTTCCGAAGGTATCAGTAAGACTCGCACAGAAAATAGCCCTGGCTGCGGTGCTGATTGAGATCGAAAGAGGCTGGACGAACATTGTTAGACAGAAGCCAAGGAAAGGACAGCACATCGTTCCAGAAGCTCAAAATCATGTGCGTTATCGACTGGCTGAATGCAACTGAGCTCCACTTTTGGAAGCTGTGTAGACTGTACTCACGTTCTGGATCTGTTCCGCATAGCCATAAGATGTTTGATATCCACATTTTCCCTGAAAGCAATGACGAGCTGCTTGTAATGGAACAAACGCGAGAAGTCGATGAAAAGCCAAGGTGAAGTGACGGAATAGACACAAATTTGGTGGACATTGTTCCAAGCGTTCGTCATCCATTTATCGGTGAAGAATGGTCACTTATGTTGGTCAGATACGAAGGTATGTTCCATTTCGACGTTCTAAAACGAATACTACAGTCAATACGAACACGTTCTTTAGCTGCGAAGGAATACTTTTCAACATGAACCGAATACGCACCTCTACAATATCCGGCCTCACCCCTCTTCCAAAGATGTTCAGATACACTACATTCGCCTCGATCCAGAACTTCCTCATCCTTTCCCGTTCCTACTTCTCCAGCCACGCTTTGGAGTGCGCACAATCGCTATACCGAGACCGCGTGTCCCACGTGGATCTCCAGCTGACCATTTGAGCCATAGGCAGCCACTACTGAAGTCGTTCGATCTTAAGGATGTTGATCTGACCACGTGTGATTATTCTCCAGCATGAGCGACGCGAGCAGCGTGGGTCCCGGGGCGTGGGCGAAGTGCGAGCCTGAGGGAGGGAGGCTTTGCGCGGCCAGAGTAGGAGGCCGGCGCGGGCAAGGACCAACATGACCAAATAGATGCAAATGATCCGGACCGATCCGATGAGCCACTCAAACCGTCAGGGCTTATGATACGCCGCAACGCCTCGACACGAAATAACAACAACCATTGCGTATGCGCCACAATGCTGATTGTCTCATTCACGTATATGTTGTAAGCCCAAGTACATCTGACGCGTCTTGGGCCGCAGATCTCGTCATGGTAAATAGTTGACACGCCAATCACTACCAGACAGGCATTATTTCCGGCGGCGGAAAGTGTATTAAAAATGACTTAATTTACCGATATATAAAAAAGTAACTTTACGATGGTAAAAATATACAAGTTTATGGCGTGAAAAATATATACCTTTTTAAGTCACAAAATCACGTGCATTCTAGGCCCGGAAAGTGGTCTAGAAGTGCCTCATTTCCAATCCTAGAAAGCTGTTCATTTTCGGCTCCGGAAAGTCACCGGCCGATCACGGTGCGATGAGGGGGGGATGGACCGGACAGTTCTCGCGCGACGAAAACGGGGAGCGGGACCACGTGGACAGGAAGAGCGGACATCTTCGACGGGTGAGCGGACGTTGACTTGCAAGTCAGTCAACGCGTTAAACAGAGGTGTCAATCATGGGCTGTATTGCCAAGGAGGAGCTTACAGATGGGCTAGGCAGTAGCCGCAGATATGCTTACCGCAGAGCGCAACATTTGTATCCTTAACAGCTTGGCGTTATTCTTGTTGTCAGAGTCTGTCAAGCACGCAATCGAATGAGAAGAAGCATCGAACACGACGGCTTGCTGGTCGGAGCCACGGATGACCTCAAGGCCAACAACTGCACACCGAGATTGGAACCGTCGAGAAGGCAATGTCAGATGCACAGAATACGTCACTCTTAACAGGCGTGATTCGATGTCTTAGATAGATCTAAGATCAGCACCGTCAATGAGTGGGTTTTGCTTTCGACCGGTCGACTCGGAGAGTCGAGATTGTGAACCTGGAGCCCTCTCCTCATCACCGAGGAGCAGCTGGGAATTATTAAGCGAAAGTCAGTTCATAACATGAATAACCACCGCGAGAGCAGTACAGAGCGTACCATAGCAGCAGACACTGATCGACCGTGTCGACTGACCGGTAGTACAGCTCCAAGTCTCGCTGAAACGTTGTCTTATCAGAACGCTCGACGCGTTGATGCACCAGACGGGCTCCTGAACGCAGAAGTAACCCACCCAACAATGGGGGTACTCCAGGAGGAGGACACCACGCAAGGGCGTAAGTAGAGG